>JAVJIF010001600.1:0-128297 GCA_038442645.1 Agave tequilana
CCCACAATATTTTCAAGATTCATACTCTATTCCATCAGTTCAAAATAGAAAACCATCAATCTTGAAAATGAGTATGCGTGAGTTCAAGCAACAATCACGAAATCTGACGGACTCGCAATTTTATCACAAATTCCAAAACAATACTTCATCTTTTCAAGTCCAATCGCAACAAAACGATGAACTAATCAATTAATCGCTCATAATCATGACATAGATATGATGGTCCAAACTCTCCGTTCTCACCATTTGACTATTTCTGATATCACTAACCATTCTGTTAGAGCCGAAGAATCATGTTGTTTTAGAAAATAAGATTCCATTTCAGTACAACCATTTGAATTTGCCCAAACTCTAAATTTTGAAAATGACATTGACAGTTTGGCAAGTTATTCCTTTCCTGAAATTGAACTTGAGAATGAATATGATCCTGAACCTTAACTTGGTGATTCAATTCTACTTCCTGATTCAATAATGACTCCGATGTCTTCACCTGATTTCAATCTTTTTCCCGAGTCAACATTGGATCCTGTGCCAATTCATCATGAAATTGAATCACCAATCTTTTATGATCATCATATTGAACTTGACCAATTTCATGCTTTTGAAAGTCCCATTGACAAATTGGCAACTTCTCATTTTTATGAAATTGAACTCAATAAGAAATGTGACCTAGATTCTCAAATTTGTGATCCAGTTCAAATTATCGAATCAATATTGACTCCTATTTTGTTACCCGACTTGAGTAATATTTTAGAGTCAGTTTTGATTCCCACACCTGTCATTCTTGAACTTGAATCACCAATATTAAGCCACATTCCATTATGGGAAAATGAATGTGGACTTGAGTTTCAACTTCTTAATTTGGACCCACTTCCTGAATCAATCTCGACTCTTAAACCTTTACTTTACTTAAGTCACTTTCCTGAGTCGGTATTAGTTCCCATACTTCCTAAGTCCAAGTCAATCATTCCATCTTTTCACACTCCATTTTGGGACAAGGTGGTTGACAAAATTGACTCCGAAATTAATTATGAAATTTGAAAATTAGATGTGGTTAAATTTTTAATAAAAATCATTCATTTAAACATCATTTTAGTTGGTTATATAAGAGAGATTTCTGGTGGGTTTCTCCGAACTCCACGGAAATTCGATTGGGCGCATTTCGTGGACCAATCAGATCACCACCGGAACCACCACCTTAAGGTAATATTTTCCTTCCCTTTCTTCTTTTTCATGCATCTATGCATTAATTTATACATTGAGGACAATGCATGAGATAGGTATGGGGGAGGGTCTAACATAACTTAGGTTTTTCTTTTTATAAAAAAATGAAAAACATTAACATTTTCTTTACTTTTAACAACTTTTTGAAAAAAGAAACGATATTTTGACATTTTTTTGTAAGAAATTAAGTCAATTTTAAGGAATAGGAGAATCGTAATTAGGATTTCATATACTTGGTCAAAATAAGATTATTTGTGTGATTTCTAAGGTTAGGAAGAAAATTTGTGAAAGTAATTTAGTCTTGATCTTTATCTTGAAGAAATATGCACACCTTATACACTTACACACTTAGGATTCAAAAACAACGATTCTTATGCCTTATAAAAAAAAGAAAAAAATATATATGTATATCTATGAAAAATAAACAAATCTAATTATTGATTAGCTAGGTGCTTTGGCCTAAGAAAGCCTTGGTATTTATGCAAAAGATAATTAGCTAAGTTTGAAAAAATATATATATAATCCCCTGATTAAGCTGGGAATTTGTGCCTAATGAAGCATAAGTATTCACGCCTAAAAGGGGTACATTTTATAAATAAAAACCCTTAATTTCATGGCCTTATCTGCTCGAGTGTTTAAATCCTTGGGGTGTTTTCTCACCTGGTGCCCTAAAACTGTCCGGTTTGGGTGTCACCGACTAAAGGCTCGTTACATGGGCAGAATAGAAAGCCTAATGGAATTGAGGAATAAATACCACCAAAAATAAATATAAATAAGGCATAGGAATTAAGATTAAAGAACCCTTAGTCAAGGTGCATATGACTCTGGGTAAAGTAATAAACTAGATGAGAAGTACAATTTGAGTCCTTACTTTGATTGATAACAAATTTTTGAATAGAGACTAAGTTTAGGAATGAAAAATTCAATTTTCCTATAACTTATAGATTTCTTAATCTTACAATAATATTTCAAATATTTTTCTTTCAAAATGTGTTTTCAAATACTAACATTTTTCTCTTTCTTTACAGATTTTGTGGGTGTAATCCACTGAAAACCCTCACGAGACAAAACTCGTCCTCTAGTGGAAACCTAGAGGTTTAACAGCTTGTTGCACATGCTCAGTGCAATCGCGTGACCTGCGAAAGTGGTCTAATAATTTTTTTTGTTTAATTGTTTTGCTCGAGGACAAGCAAAAGATAGGTATGGAGGTGTGATCGGTCGTTAATATTGCACATTCATTATCATATTCTCATACTTATTATAGAATAAACTCTGCTTTTTCCTAATTATTGTTTAATTTATTTGCAGGCCCATTACTAAAGGAGAGGGAAGAGAAACGAGCCCAAAAGCCCATCAAATTCTGATTTAAATCAGAATTAATTCGAAGTCAGTAAATCAGGGCAGATCATGTCGATTCAGATCGATTAAAAATCAGTTAAAAATATATCTCTTCAAATCAATCGGTTAAAGCCAACGATGAAAGGCTGTTTCGTCACAATTCCAGAGATAAAATGAAAATCCAGCTGAAGATAAAGTCAGATCCCGAAACCAGGTAGCTCCACCCCTCGGCTATGGCCACCTGGCCACAGCAAGGCCGAGAAAATGCGGCGTTTGTCGCAGATCCGCGGCTTTGTTAGGGAGTTAGGGGGAGCGTTTGCTCCCCCTATCTTCTTACGTCTCTCCCGTTGGGTTTTCCCTATAAATATAGGGTTTTCTAGAGACCAGAAAGAATGACCAAGTAGATAGTAGAACTTAGGCTAATTTGTAGTTTGTAACTTAGATTTTTAATTTTTTTCATGTAATTTTTGTTTTATTTATGTAACTGAGAGGAGAGGAGACTTTCATGGACAAGCTTGTACTAAAGGTGACACCGGTGTAAGTGATCTTTTCTTTCATTGTCATTTCAATCGAATCGAGGTTTCCTTTTTTTTTCTATTCTTGTTTTTGTTCGCTTTCCCCTTTTTTGTTTGTGGATCCAAATGAAACCGATGGCCTCAAAGTTGCCTTGTCCTTGCAAGTGCCGTTGATGGCTTATGGTGATGGATATCCATTTCTATAATAGTATAGCTCGCCCCTTCATTTTATAGTGTAAATCAGGAATGAGGAAGATCTCATCTGCCATGCTTCGCTCTCCTTTAAAGAAAGGTACATCGTCGATACGTGTAAAAGGTAAGCAAGCGCCGAAGAGGTAAATATGTTTTTAGCTTTTAGTTTTTCTTTCTTTTCTTGTAACTTTTAGTGTAGATCACCAACACCATAATCACCCAAATCTCTTTCACTCTTTCAATTTCTTTGTACATATCACTTCTATTTTCTCCATCTTCTCATTCTACCACTTTCTTCTTAACTTGACTTTAACTCTATTTTTCATTTTTCTTTTTAAGAATTAAAAGAAGAATTTTAACCATTAATTGTAGCTTAAAAGAGAACTTACTAAAAAGCTTCCATCGCTAGTCCCTCCTTGTGGATCATGACCTGCATAGACACTTTCCATAGTAGTAGAATTGAGCACCTTGCACTACTGTTTTAAAAGTTCTGAAATTCTGTATTTTTTTGTGTAGGTAAAAACCTCAATCAACCATCTAGAACTTGTCCTTAACATTGTGCTGAGAAAAATCTGACACTAAACTGGAAAAAATGCTACTTCATGGTAAGACATGGAATTGTCTTGGGTCATGAAATCTCTAATAAAGAAATGAAGTGGATAGAGCGAAGATTGAGATTATAGCTAAGCTTCCCATACCTAAATGCTGAAGGATATTCGATCCTTCTTAGGACACCCCGGTTTCTACCGAAGATTTATCAAGGACTTTAGCCAGATTGCTAGACCCTTGACTAATCTTTTAGCTAAGGACGTGTCCTTCACTTTTGATGATGAATGTATAAATTCTTGGGAGAAGCTTAAGAAAGAGCTTATCTCTGCACCAATCATATATACACCGGATTGGTCGAAGCCGTTCAAAATTATGTGTGAGGCTTGTTATTTTGCCATAGGCGCTATCTTAGGACAGCGCATTGATAACAAGCAGAACGTGATTTACTACTCTAATAGGACTCTCAATGATTCTCAAATGAACTACACTACAATTGAGAAGGAATTCTTGGAAGTAGTATTTTCTTTAGAGAAATTTCGTCCCTACCTACTAGGGTCCAAACCACAATTTTCACCGATCATTCTGCGCTAAGATACCTTATGGCGAAGAAAGATGCTAAGGCCTGACTAATTCGTTGGATCTTACTTCTTTAAGAATTTGATCTCAAGATTTGAGATAAGAAAGGCGTAGAAAATATCGTTGCTGACCATCTTTCGCGCATTCCAAACACTCCGTGAAATGAAGTACCCATCAATGATGACTTTCCCGACGAAAAACTCTTAGCTGTTTTTAGGGAACGTTGGTTTTCCGATATAGTAAACTACTTAGTCACAAATCAAACTCCATCTCATTGGTCTAAAAATGATGTATACCGGTGCTTATCTTAAGTCTGGTATTTCTTTGGGAGGAACCATATCTTTTCAAGTACTGTTCCGATCAAATCATTAGGAGATGCATTCCCGATGAAGAAATCAAGAGTGTTTTGTCTTCCTGTCACAAGCTTGTATGCAGTGGATACTTTGGTCCCCGCAAGACTGCTGAAAAGGTGCTACAAAGTGGGTTTTATTGGCCCATTTTGTTCAAAGATGCCTATGAATTTTGAAATTTTGCAAGACGTGCCCTAAATTCCAAATGGTAGGAGGATCTCGAAACGAGATATGATGCCCCTCAACCCAATTATAGAAATAGAACTCTTTGATGTTTGGGGCATCGACTTTATGGGTCTATCTCCTAATTTATTTGGAAACCAATACATATTGGTTGCTGTGAAGTATGTGTCCAAGTGAGTAGAAGCCATTCCAAGTAAAACTAATGATAATAAAGTTGTCATAAAGTTTTTAAAAGAGAACATTTTTTCGCGCTTCGGAACACCTCGTGTTATCATCAGTGATAATAATACTCACTTTTGCAATAGATCCTTTGAAGCTCTTATGCGAAAGTATGTCATAACTCACAAGTTGTCCACACCATATCATTCTCTAACCAGTGGGCAGGTGGAGGTCTTCAATAGACAAATCAAGCTTATTTTGGAGAAGATTATGAACCAAAACTAGAAAGATTGGTTCACCAAACTTGTAGATGCCCTATGGGACTACATGACCTCTTTTAAGATGATTTTAGGAATGTCTCCTTATAGGTTAATCTTTGGGAAGGCTTGCCACCTACCTGTTGAGTTAGACCACAGGGCCTTATGGGCAATCAAGCAGCTAAATTTTGATTTAAACAAAGCCAGTGACCTTTAGAAATTACAAATTTCCGAATTAGAGGAGTTGAGAAATGAGGCCTATGAAAAATGTAAAAATCACAAAAGAGAGAGTTAAGATTTTTCATGATAAATATATCATAAGAAAAATATTTATCCCTGGACATAAAGTCTTAATCTATAATTCTCTGTTTCATCTTTTTTTAGAGAAGCTAAAATTAAGATCGACTGGGCCATTCGTTGTTAAATCTGTGTTTCCACACGGTGCTGTAGAGATCAGTGACACCAAGAATGGGAATGACTTTAAGGTAAATGGTCAACGCCTTAAAGCTTTCTTAGAATCGGTGCTGGTAAATGAAACAGTTATGGGTCTTTTCGACCCAGTGTATCGGTAACTTTACCTCTTTAATATTCCATTTCATGCATCATACATTTCATTCATACATTGAGGACAATGCATGAGATAGGTGTGGGAGGGTAAAAAATCACCTAGAGGGGGGGTGAATAGGTGATATGGCTAATCTATGAACTAAATGCAGAATTTAATAACTAATTGCTATTACAAGAGATGCACACACAACCAAACCAAGTATATAAGTATGTATGAGCAATATGAATAGATGCAAGGCACAAAGTAAAGAGAGAGATAGAGTAAGAGTCAATGAACAAGCGCAAACACCAAGATATGTTTCGAGGTTCGAGCACCCAGCTCTACATCCCCGCCTTCACACAGAAGGATTTGAAGTCCACTAGCTTGTCCACAAAGGACTCCCACAAAGGGAACCTCCACCGAGGATTTGGGGCAATCACAATACAAGGAGTACCCAACTCCTCTCCTTACAAGCACAACCTCCTCCTTGAGGCACAATACCAATCCAACCAAAAACAATCACCTCACACCTTGAGGGATACAACCCACTTGCACAACCTCCTCAACACAATGAGGGAAAGGCACAAAGCCAAGCAATTTAAGGGTTTTCAACTTAGTGGTCTAAACAACAACCACAAACAATTCTTTCTCTCACACAAAAATCCTATAGAAGAGATAGTAGATTTTAGCTCAAGTGTGGAGAAAACCAATGGGATGAAAATCAAAATCACAAAGATAAATCCTTGGGAAAAACTGAAACAAAGATAGAGAAGATGAATCAAAACTCTTTTCTCAAAAATCCTTTTCTTTGAATTTCCAAACCCTAACCAAAAACACCAAATAGATTGTTCAATATGAGTTCAAAAACTTCTTTTGATTGTTGTGAAAACACTAGAGAGTAGGGAAAAATTCGCACCAAAAATTCTTAGAGAAAACATGCTATGAATGGGGTATTTATAGCCCCAGAAAAATATAGCCGTTGGCAGCTGAAAATGCCAGAAATACACTACCGGTCGACCGGTCCGGTCGACCGTCCAACGGTCAAATTTTGCCCGTTGGCAGCTACCGGTCGACCGCCTCGGTCGACCCAAACAAACAGAGAGCTCTGCTCTCAGACCCGGTCGACCCGGACGGTCGACCGTCCCAGTGTCTGCCAAACGTGCACAGATCTGTGCACGTCGGTCGACCGACCCGGTCGACCGACTTCATCCCAAGTCGACTTGGTCTTTGACTAGTCGACTGGTGAAGCCTGGAACAGAAAAACAGTGTTAAAAAATATTCTAAAAATTCTTTTATCCTTTCTAAAAATCACCAAAAATAGTTTTATCATTTAGCATTGATATATAAACATGTGGTAAAAAGTTTAGCTCAAATATCAATCAATATGAACTATTTTTGTGTCTTATCATTTTTACCAAAAACCAAAAACTGTATTTTCTAAAACTTAGATTTTGAATAGAAAATACGTTTTGTCCAAAACTCGTCCAAATACAAAAACATGATATTTAAACACTTTGAAGCATGATGCATATGGATAGAAATCCAATATACATGAAACAATAATATATCATAGTTTTTGTCCTTAATTCCAAAAATAAGTTTTGTTAAAACACAAAACCTAAAACACATGAAATAGGTATATCAAACTAAGTTTGTCTAAGAGTTGAAGCATGCATGTATATAGAACAAATCTAATATACATTAAACCAAGTAAACTTGTTTTGATATAATATCTATTCATGCAAACTAAGATCGGTTAAACCAAAAACCGAAAATCAAAACATGAAACATGTGTGTTGTGAACTTGAGCTTATCATACTATTCTAATCTTTACAATTTGGATCTAAACACAAAACTAAACAAAGGTACCGATGTCTTCTTGTAGAGCGCCGTCTCCAAGTTGACTTGATCCAAAACTTTATGATTCACCGAGCTTGACTCCTTTGAGTGCTAGATATCATCTTGTCGCTCGGGCTCTTGAATCACCATGTGGGTAGCTTCCAAATCGTCTTGTTGAAACTAATCACCAACTAATATCTTGACTAATGATCTGAAACTAAAATCACAAGATTATTAGTATACATAACTACATGAGTTAATCATCATTAAAACTAGAGTGGAAGGTTTTTGGGCCAACAATCTCCCCCTTTTTGATGATGACAAAACTCATGGAGTTATATATGTATGGATTAAAGTTAAGCTTCAAAGAAGCTCCCCCTTAACTCATGCATAGGGATAAACAACAAATATATGCAATGAATACTAAACACGAAACATGCATAGATATGCTTAAAACAATAAATGGTTCTAGATACCAATGAAATTTTCAAAAACAAATAAACATGCTCTAGATACCAATTACTTTTAAAAACAAATAAACATGCTCTAAATACCAATTGACATGTTCTAGATACCAATTGCTCTAGATACCAATTAAACTTAATTTTAAAAACAAATAAACATGCTCTAGATACCAATTGACATGTTCTAGATACCAATTGCTCTAGATACCAATTAAACTAAACTTAATATATGTAAAACAAAACTAATGATTTCTTTTACAAAGCTCTTGATACCAAAATAACCAAAATAAACATGTTCTATAAATAATGCTTTTGATACCAATTGAACTTAATAAACAATAGGACTTAATAAAAACAAATAAAATATGCATACAAACAAACATGCATATAAACTCAAATTCTTCTCCCCCTTTTTGTCAATCATCAACAAAGGGGTTAAAAACAAAACAAAGCGAAAAAAAATATTTTTCTCCTATTTTTGTTCAAAACAAAAAATCAAATATGATACCAATTAAAAATGTGACAATAAAGTGTATATTGATACCAATTAAAGATGAAACTATACCAATTGAAAAACAAGAATCTTGATACCAATTGATAAGTAAACAAACAACATACCAATTGTAAATAAACAATCTTGATATCAATTGAAATTAAACATTACAAATTTTGAATTTCTAAACATAAATGTTGATACCAATTGAAATTAAACATAGATCTTAATACCAATTGAAATTATTATTCTTCAAGGTATATAAACAAATTTGATTTTGATATCATATGCCTTAAAAATTTTAATCATAAAGTGTGGGAGTGGAAGATAAAATTGTTGGCCCAAAGGCCATTATCCCAGTTATTTTGATGATAACAAAACATATTTAGTTATGTATTTAATAATTTTGTTTAAAAGGATTTCAGGTTCAGAACAAGTTTGACGACTCCACTTGAAGACTCACACGTTTGGAGTTCGCCCAAGATTTGCATTCCCAAGCTAAAAGCACAATAGGAAGATTCGGGAATAAGTTATCAAAGGAAAAGAACAAGTCAGACTACGAAGAAAACAAGATTTGTATTTTCATTTTCTTTTTTAGATATTTTGTCAAAGCTAGATATTAGAAGTAGAGCTATGGGATTATCACACACACACTTTCTAGTTTGGTTCATGGCTTCAAAAAGATTTTTCAATTTCCATCTCCAACTTAAAGTGAACATGTTTTTGGAAATAAGTTTTTTTAGAAAACAAAAGTTTTTGGAAAAACAATTCTTTGACAAAACAAGTCTTTATCAAAAGGGCTTTTATCAAAATGATTTTTAACATGATAGAAGTATGACACATGCTCATACTCTATGTTTTACTTAGTCCAAAACATTTAACCCAAGACCAAAAACCAAAAACCCAATTTCTGGTTCTGGAAGTTCTGATTTTTCAGAACTAACAGTAACCGGTCGACCGACCCGGTCAACCGATGTGCACAAACTGTGCATGTGTATATCAGTCGACCGCCCCGGTCGACCGAGGCACATTTGTGTTCACAGGATTTTTCGGTCGACCGACCCGGTCGACCGCAGAGCCCCAACGGTCGGATTTTTGACCGTTGGCGGTCGACCGACCCGGTCGACCGACTACTGTCAAATTTTCTGACAGTTCCAACAGCTATTTTTTCTGGCTGATTCTCTTTTGGGATTTGATACCAATGATTTTGTGAGGCTATTTTTGACCCATATAAATAGAGGGTCACCTCATATTGATAAGACAACTATTGCAAAATAATTCCAAAAGATTTCACAAGAGCTTTACAAAGAATTTCAATTCCTTTCTTTTACAAAAGATTTTTCAAAGCCTAAATTCCCAACACCCAACTTGTAGCCTATTCCTCTACCTTCTCTCTAGTTTTTGCACACCACAATCCCAAGCTCTACATCTATATCATTGGTTCTAGGATTGTGCAAGTGAGCTATTTTGATCAAGTGTGATCACCTTTCTTATTGAGTGAAGTTGTAGAGGCATCGGCCTCAAGGGAGCTAGTGAGCTTCGGGTGGTGTTGCGGCATCACAAGTGTAGGGACAAGTGTGTCCTTGTATTGGCGATCCGGTGGGATCAACGATAGTAGTGCAAATCCTTCAAGTGTGAAGGCGGGGACGTAGAGCGTGGCTCGAACCTCGGAAACACATCCTTGCGTTTGCGTTTGCTCGAATTTTCTCTCAACTCTACTCCTTTTAATTCTTGCACCTTTATTGTTCTATTTATTGCAAGTCTATATTTGTGCTATTTGTGTGTTAAATTTTAAATTCCGCATTATTGCCATAATTCATATAGCCATCACCTATTCACCCCCCCTCTAGGTGATTTCAATTGGTATCAGAGCCTAACCATAGTATTTGGTCTAACAACCTTAGGGAGATCCATATATTTGGCTATATTCATTTGTTGCATTCATTATATATTGTGCATTTTATTCATCATACATGGCATCTCTAGACTTTTCAAGCATCAAGTCCCCACCCAAGTTTGATGGTTTAAACTTCCCCATTTGGAAGGTGAAAATGAATCTCTTCCTTAAATCCCTAGGAGTTAGGGTAGCTAGGGCTATAACCAAAGATTTTATTGAACCCACTAGTGATGAGAGCACATGGTCCGAGGATACCTCCAAGGATTATGAGGCTAATGCTAGGGCTCAATATGCCTTAACCCAATCCCTTAATGAAGATGACCTTGCACGCATTATTAATTGCAAATCTGCATATGAGGTTTGGAACATTCTTATTGTGACTCATGAGGGAACGTCACAAGTCAAGAGAGCCAAAGTTGACTTGCTACGTTCTCAATATGAGAATTTTACATGTTTGATAATGAGAGCATTGATGACATGCTCACCCGTTTTACAAAAATAACTAATGCTCTTTCTTCCTTAGGCGACAAGATTGATAATGATCAAAAGATAAGGAAGGTGATTAGAGCTCTTCCCAAAGCTTGGGAAGTCAAGGCAACAACACTCAAGGAGCTTAACGACAAAGAGGAGATGGACTTCTCCGGCTTCATCGGAAATCTCAAAGACGCATGAGATGGAGATGAAAGTTAGAGAAGAAAGGGAGGCACCCAAGAAGAAAACGATTGCCTTCAAAGCCACTCCAACTATTCTTGAGGAAGACGACTCATCGGAGGATTGCGATGAGGACTTCGCCATGCTCATCCGGAAGGTGGGCAAGATGTTCTACAAGAAGGGGAGGCAAAGCAACTTCCGACGAGGGAAACCTCAAGGAAGATTTGAGAAGAAAAGAGAAGAGCCCGGTCCTTGCTTCCATTGCAAGAAGATCGGTCACCTCATTGCCGATTGCCCCGCTCTACAAGCGACCGCATCCAAGAACGGACAAAGAAAGAAGAAGGCTATGGTAGCGACATGGGATGATTCGGAGTCGGAATCCGAAGAGGAGCACGACGCCGCCAACATGTGCTTCATGGCACAAGGTGAGGACACTTCTAAGGTAACCCTTGAAAATACTTTAGAAGATGATGATTTAACAATGGATGAACTTGCACATTTCTTTGAGGAATTATAACATAAGTATGAGATTTCACAATCTCAAAATAAGAAATTGAAAAAGGAAAATGATGCCTTAAAGAATAAATTTGAATTAGTTGTTAATGAGAAAAATGTTTTATCTAGTGCTTTTGATAAATTAAAAATTGATTTTGATAAATATAAACTTGCTAATAAAGGTAAAACCCCCATGGTTTCTATTGATAAAAAGGATTTTGTAGAGATCCAAAAACGTGTTGATGTTTTGGACTCCACTCTAAAAAGCCATGCATTCGATTTGAAAAAGATTGCATCTAGGTTTCCTAAGGGAGTACCCCAAGGGAAACATGTTCATCATAAACACTCTACACATAAACATGCACACACACATAACCATGCATTTATGTATAGTAGTGGTAGAATTTTTATTTGCACGCATTGTGGCCGCAAAGGCCATTTAGAAAAGTTTTGCTATGCTAAAAATAATGTAAAGAATAAATTTGTTTGGGTTCGCCCCGGATCTAACCCCAAAGGACCCACTAAGATTTGGGTACCAAAGGAGCCACCGAATTTAAATGATACAGGTATAGGTGGATCTACACCCTCCAAGACTTAGGAGGAGGTGGTGCCCGGGTGGTTGATGCATCGGAGCTTAAAGAACAAATCGTGCATGCATCGCTATCGTGGAGGCACCTATTTGTGGAGATTGCCCGTATTTTGGTAACATCTCCATTTAAGAGTTTAATTTTGTATATACAATTGTTATAGGATTGCTAGTTTAATTTTATGCCTCATTGATACATGATTAGTATAAACTTGCAACTCTATCATGATTGTATATGCCATGTCCAGTTTTTGATATCTAGTTGTTTATGCAATGTTTAAATGTCCACATGTATAGTTTATAATTTGTGATTATATACTTGTATCATATACACATTATTTTCATAAATAAAAATAAACATTTGTAAAATTTTCATATATAAAGCAAATACCTTAGAGATGGCAATTGCGCGCCTCAACTCATTTCACGAGGAATCAAGAGGAAGAAGTTCAGAACCCGTCACTGGGTTTTCGGCTTTAACATCTCTAAAAACTTTGTTTTAATATGGAAATTAAAAATTAAAATACCTTGTTTGTAACTTTGGTTGTCATAACAATTTAATGAAGATTACAACATGTTGATTGTAATTTTATATTTATAATATATCATATTTTTGATTTAATAAAATTATATTTTAAAAAAAAATTTTTTTTTTTAGGCTGTAGTTGCAGACAGGTTTCAGGCGAAACCGGTCGACCGACCATAGTCCCGGTCGACCGCTGCAGACCAGCAGAGTTCTCGGGATAATTCGGTCGACCGTGCCGGTCGACCGTTCTGAAAATTCAGAACTCTCGGGTTGTTTCGGTCGACCGGACCGGTCGACCGATCGTCGAATTCTGACCTAAAATTGGTATTTATTTGACTTTTCTCTCTCACTCTCTCACTTTTCTCAGCGCGAACTGGAGACCCATTTTCCCTCAAAAATTTCTATCTCTCTAATCCTTCATCTGACCTCAAATCCCTTATAAACCCACTTCAAATTCCTTCTTCTAGTGCCAGATCTTCAGTTTCAAGTCAATCCAACCGCCAGATTTGAAGAAAATCGGATTTTTCTGTCTAGGGTTTCAGTTCTTCACCTCAAGGTAAAAATTTGATTTCTCTTGTGGTTCTTCACTTCTAGCTTTGTAATCTTCCTTCTATTGTCAATACATTAGGTTACTTAGCTATCTAGATCGTGCCCTAACTTGTTTATACCTAAAAATCCACCTTTTACTCATCATGCCGAAACGAACTCGAACTGAGAAAGGGAAGGCTGTTGCTCAACCTTCATCTCAGGATCCTAGACCGTTCGGCTCTTCCTAAATGATCTTGCTGCTGATCGGTACTCCCATCTTTCCACGAGGAACATTAACTCGGGGAGATTTGTTGTTATTCAAGATTTCGAACATTTGAATATTCTCACATCCTGCAGACAAACAATTTAGTTGAATTTTTGACCATCAAAGAGCAAGTTTACACATCTCTTGTTCCTTATTTTTATGCAAATTTCGAATTTGATGGTAATCGTATCACCTCTAGAGTTTTAGGTAGGGACATCGACCTTTCTATCGGTCGGTTTGCTAGAATTCTGCATCTCTCCACTGGTGGAGCGGATGTGTATACCCATGACCTGCATGATTTTGAATTTTCGGAGGGTGAGTCTTCGCTCACCGCATCCACTCTAATCCACGGGAATGACAACCCCGGCTTGGTTAGAAATGAGGTTGTGAGAAGGTACAATCTCCAATCCCAAGTCCTAGCCAAAATTATTTTCTTTAACATTGTCCCCAAACATGGTGAGTATAGCCACGCTAGGGGTTCCGTACCATTGATTATCTATTGCCTTCTTCGAGGCATTAAGATAAACTTTCCTCGAGTCATAGCTTCTCACATGGCTTCAGATCAGATTCGTACTGCGGGTAGGAGCTTGCCCTACGGCATGCTAATTACCCATCTTCTTAGGGCTCTTGATTTTGATCTATCTGCTGAAAGTCCCTCTAATCCCTTGACCAACATCAACGGAGTTGTCCTGAAGATGATGGAAGCCCAGCTGCGTAGACACGCTCCTGTGCAACCATCTATTCCTCCTGCTGGTCCTGGCTCATCTTCTGCACCAGGATCTTCTTCCTCTTCAGCCCCTGTGTTTCCTCCTGAGTTTCAGGCTCTTATCTCTTCGGAGGTCCGCTCTCAGATCGAGGCACACCAGGCCTGGGTCAAGCAGCGCGACGCAGCTCTTCGTGCGGAGATGGTGCTCGTTCCATTCAGGATGCTGCTTTTCGGGCGGAGATCCGAAACGACATGTCCTATTTTGCTGACTCCATAAGATTCGTGGACGTTCAGTTTCAGGCTCTTTTCACAAAATTTGACATGCTCGTTCCTGACCGTACTCCGATTGCTTGTCGACTCCCAGCCACCGGTCCTCCATTCCCTCCCAGAGCTCGTTCTTCTGTTCCACCACCGCGCACCAGAGTTGATGGCATGGATCCAGAGGAGGTAGATTCTTCTTCCCCAGGGGAAGACGATGGTGGTGATAAGAAGATGACTGAGGGCTCTGCTGACGACGAGGAGGACGACGATGATGACGATGCTGGAGATGCTGGTGATGCTGCTGAGTGACCTCCCCTTGTTTGATGATGTCAAAAAGGGGAGAGTTATTGGGGAGAGTTATCTTGAGAGAGATATTTTGTGATGTAGTACTTTATTTGTGTTTGGACATGTAGTATTTGTGTTTGGATATGTAGTATTTACTTTTATTTTGCTTTGGACATGTATTTTTAGTATGTGTTGTGGACATGGACATGGTTATTTACTTTATGCGTATCTTTTGTTTTTGTGTATCTCTTATTTATGTCATGTATGAACTCATTTCTTTCATCTACTCTATGACATGAGTATTTGGTATCATTTGTTGGCATGGAAATATGGTGTTTATCATTTATCATACTCAGGCATATGACTTTCTATATATGCATGTGTTGAGGGGGAGCTTCATTTGAAGTCTCTACCCAAAATATTTTGTGATAACTACATATGTTTTGCCATCATCAAAAAGGGGGAGATTGTTGGCCCAAAGGCCATTATCCCAGTTATTTTGATGATAACAAAACATATTTAGTTATGTATTTAATAATTTTGTTTAAAAGGATTTCAGGTTCAGAACAAGTTTGACGACTCCACTTGAAGACTCACACGTTTGGAGTTCGCCCAAGATTTGCATTCCCAAGCTAAAAGCACAATAGGAAGATTCGGGAATAAGTTATCAAAGGAAAAGAACAAGTCAGACTACGAAGAAAACAAGATTTGTATTTTCATTTTCTTTTTTAGATATTTTGTCAAAGCTAGATATTAGAAGTAGAGCTATGGGATTATCACACACACACTTTCTAGTTTGGTTCATGGCTTCAAAAAGATTTTTCAATTTCCATCTCCAACTTAAAGTGAACATGTTTTTAGAAATAAGTTTTTTTAGAAAACAAAAGTTTTTGGAAAAACAATTCTTTGACAAAACAAGTCTTTATCAAAAGGGCTTTTATCAAAATGATTTTAACATGATAGAAGTATGACACATGCTCATACTCTATGTTTTACTTAGTCCAAAACATTTAACCCAAGACCAAAAACCAAAAACCCAATTTCTGGTTCTGGAAGTTCTGATTTTTCAGAACTTACAGTAACCGGTCGACCGACCCGGTCGACCGATGTGCACAAACTGTGCATGTGTATATCAGTCGACCGCCCCGGTCGACCGAGGCACATTTGTGTTCACAGGATTTTGCGGTCGACCGACCCGGTCGACCGCAGAGCCCCAACGGTCGGATTTTTGACCGTTGGCGGTCGACCGACCCGGTCGACCGACTATTGTCAGATTTTCTGACAGTTCCAACAGCTATTTTTTCTGGCTGATTCTCTTTTGGGATTTGATACCAACGATTTTGTGAGGCTGTTTTTGACCCATATAAATAGAGGGTCACCTCATATTGATAAGACAACTATTGCAAAATAATTCCAAAAGATTTCACAAGAGCTTTACAAAGAATTTCAATTCCTTTCTTTTACAAAAGATTTTTCAAAGCCTAAATTCCCAACACCCAACTTGTAGCCTATTCCTCTACCTTCTCTCTAGTTTTTGCACACCACAATCCCAAGCTCTACATCTATATCATTGGTTCTAGGATTGTGCAAGTGAGCTATTTTGATCAAGTGTGATCACCTTTTTTATTGAGTGAAGTTGTAGAGGCATCGGCCTCAAGGGAGCTAGTGAGCTTCGGGTGGTGTTGCGGCATCACAAGTGTAGGGACAAGTGTGTCCTTGTATTGGCGATCCGGTGGGATCAACGATAGTAGTGCAAATCTTTCAAGTGTGAAGGCGGGGACGTAGAGCGTGGCTCGAACCTCGGAAACACATCCTTGCGTTTGCGTTTGCTCGAATTTTCTCTCAACTCTACTCCTTTTAATTCTTGCACCTTTATTGTTCTATTTATTGCAAGTCTATATTTGTGCTATTTGTGTGTTAAATTTTAAATTCCGCATTATTGCCATAATTCATATAGCCATCACCTATTCACCCCCCCTCTAGGTGATTTCAAAAATACCAATTGAAAGATAAAATACAAGATTTTCTCCCCCTTTATGAAATACAAATTAAAACTATGATAAGGCTCGAATTAAGATACCAATTGAAAGCTAAATCAATTGAAACAAAGTTGAAACTCAAGCTTATCATAATCAAGTTTTGTGCTTTAAGATATAGAAATATAGTAAGCACAACTAAAACACATATATGTATGAAAAATTAGATACCAATCGAAATTGATACAATTTGAAATAGAAAGCATATATACATACAAAATATATGAGTATACAAGAAATGTTAAGATTGATACCAATTGAAAGAATTCAATGATACCAATTGAAACAACAATAATGATCAAGTGTATATCTCATATTCTTATCCTCCCATTCATGATCAAGTTATTAAAAGATTTTCATTGTAAAGCATACATGAACATAATCGCCCATCCATCCACCCGTGGAAGGTAGGGGTTTTCAAAAATAGATTTGAAAATATTTGCATGTTTGAAAATCTCTACCATAGTGAAGAATACGAACTAGTTATAAAGAATTTTAAACTAGAACGAAATCCTTCAAGCAAGGAATAAAACAAAATGTTTTTCATGAAACACATGTAAATCACATGATCACTAAACACTCAAAATCCATAAAGTCCATATCATAGTCTCATGAAAACAAATCATGAGTAAACTAATAAAGTGAGTGAGCAAGTGTTATGTGACACATATCAATCATGAAAATATACAATTAAGCTCAATATTAAAAACATGAAATTCATCTAAACGATTTAAACTTCAAGGCATATGTATGTCATGTACAAACTAAAGTATACATACATATCCTAAACACAATGAGACCACAAAAGTATATGCATGAAGGCACGTGGCTCAAGGATGTATATGTATAAATGATAGTTTGGACAAGATGGACATATACATGAAGTTAAAATACATTACCATAGAAAACAAATCCAAAATGAGGAATACAAGTTAGAATGCATGAATCATCAAAACTAGACTATACTAGCACATCTAATGGGTGCAAATAAGCATTCAAGCACAAACATATATAAAGATTTATTTGTGGCCCACTACATGTACACGTATAAATCCTAGTCTTAATGAAAACTAACATCTAAACGTATATCCAAAACATGAAGTATAAAATTAGACATAAATCAACATGATAATCATAAAAATGATCATGAAGTAAATCCACATGCTATTAGAATCATGATATACATAATAGCCAAAAAAAATAGTGAGAACACAACAAATGGGTCTGTCTAAACATAGGTGATCTCAAAAGCTATATATGCAAGTCAATGATCTAATAAACATGGAATTCAACAAACTAAACAAAACATGGGTCATTGAAACAAAACATCATAAAACATCCATATGATCATTATGTATATGCATGTGCATTAGATCTAGGGCATACATATTAGTTTAAACAAGGTGAGAACACTAAATATAGATCCATATAAAACATGGGTGTCTCAAATAACTAAACATGTATTACACTAATCTAATAAACATGGCATAGACATAATGAACAATAAACATGACATGCTATAAATAGATAAACATAAAAAGCATGCAAATAAAAATGGGAGTTAGAGATTGATACCAAAACCGATGAAAGCACTTCTCTAGTTCTCCAAACCAATGGTGGTCTTCTCCACCAAACTCCCCTTGAAAGTGATGCATCCAAATTTGTTTTCTTTAGGCATGGAACGCATCCACTTCAATGCACCAACACTTTCACGTTATGCGAGAGCTTCCACCTACATCAAAAAGTAAAGAGGTGGTCTTTGGTACCTATTTCCTTTTTGGTCCACGGGGGTCAGTATCTTTTCTAACCCAAACAAGATTAGTTGCTAAATTTTTCTGATAAATACGCTCATAACAAAATCTAGCAAGATGGCCTTTTCGGCCACAATGTGTACATGTGTACACATGAGCATACGTGTTATGGTTGTGCCCGTGGAAAGCATGTGTATGCCGTGTAGGGTGTGCATGCAAAGATGGACCTTGTTTCTTGCGAACCAAGGTTTCCAAACGTGTATGATTTAAAGCACATTGGCTCAAAGTGGAGCCCAAACAATCAACACTTTTCTTCAAAACATTTATATCATTTTCAATAGTTGAAGATAAAGTGGAGCATGCAAGAGGTGTGCAAGAAGAAGAAGCTATACTAGCATGGCACACATGAGAATCAATTTTAATTTTCAAAGATTCATTTTTCTTTAAAACTAAATCCAATTCTTTAGTAATTGAATCAATTTTATTTTTCAAAATAAGGTTATCTTTTAAAACAATCCAATTTAGAAGATAACACCTCATGGTTTTTCACAACATCATCACAATCATCTTTGCTTTTCAAAAATTCATTTTCCTTTAAAGCAAGTTCAAGTTGAGATTTAAGTGAGTCACATTCACTTGCAATCTCTTCCTTCTCTTGCAAAATCAATTCAAAATTAGAACACAAATCCTTTAATTCATTTTTCAAAACAAGGTTGTCCTCTTCCAAAAGATTGTGTTTTTCCAAGAAATTTTCATGCTTTTGAGCAAGTTCCAAATTTAAAGATTGAACTTCCAAACATCCATAACAATAGGAACTAGAGCTATCATCTAATTGAGTGTCCGATTTACCTCAAGGGAGTTATTCCCTTGGACCATGAAGCAACGCTCTTCGGACTTTTCTCTCATAGATCTCCTCATCTTGTTGATTATCCTTGGAAGCTCGGGAGACGTCAATAAGCTCCAAACTGCAAAAGCCGAGCCATAACGATCAAACACGGGTAAAAGATGTTCACTAAGAGATGCTCTAAGTGCTCTAAGTGCTAATGTATTAGCCTTTTTATATTTACTACTATTAGGGAATGATTCTTGAGTAGAGGCTTGATAAACTAGATGTCCTAGACTTTTTAAATGTCTACTCATATTGGCCTTCCAAGCATCAAGTCTAATATGATCAAACATAGGAGGGCTATCCATGAGTGCAACCTAAATGTGTGCAAAAGAAAAATGCAAATGAAGATTAGCAAACCAAGATCTCACTCCTAGGTGGTTAAACCTAAATATCAGGAGCGTAGGCTCTGATACCAATTGAAAAATCACCTAGAGGGGGGGTGAATAGGTGATATGGCTAATCTATGAACTAAATGTGGAATTTAATAACTAATTGCTATTACAAGAGATGCACACACAACCAAACCAAGCATATAAGTATGTATGAGCAATATGAATAGATGCAAGGCACAAAGTAAAGAGAGAGATAGAGTAAGAGTCAATGAACAAGCGCAAATACTAAGATATATTTCGAGGTTCGAGCACCCAGCTCTACGTCCCCGCCTTCACACAGAAGGATTTGAAGTCCACTAGCTTGTCCACAAAGGACTCCCACGAAGGGAACCTCCACCGAGGATTTAGGGTAATCACAATACAAGGAGTACCCAACTCCTCTCCTTACAAGCACAACCTCCTCCTTGAGGCACAATACCAATCCAACCAAAAACAATCACCTCACACCTTGAGGGATACAACCCACTTGCACAACCTCCTCAACACAATGAGGGAAAGGCACAAAGCCAAGCAATTTAAGGGTTTTCAACTTAGTGGTCTAAACAACAACCACAAACAATTCTTTCTCTCACACAAAAATCCTATAGAAGAGATAGTAGATTTTAGCTCAAGTGTGGAGAAAACCAATGGGATGAAAATCAAAATCACAAAGATAAATCCTTGGGAAAAACTGAAACAAAGATAGAGAAGATGAATCAAAACTCTTTTCCCAAAAATTCTTTTCTTTGATTTTCCAAACCCTAACCAAAAACACCAAATATATTGTTCAATATGAGTTCAAAAACTTCTTTTGATTGCTGTGAAAACACTAGAGAGTAGGGAAAAATTCGCACCAAAAATTCTTAGAGAAAACAGGCTATGAATGGGGTATTTATAGCCCCCAGAAAAATATAGCCGTTGGCAGCTGAAAATGCATGAAATACACTGCCGGTTGACCGGTCCGGTCGACCGTCCAACGGTCAAATTTTGCCCGTTGGCAGCTACTAGTCGACCGCCCCGGTCGACCCAAACAAACAGAGAGCTCTTCTCTCAGACCCGGTCGACCCGGACGGTCGACCGTCCCAGTGTCTGCCAAACGTGCACAGATCTGTGCACGTCGGTCGACCGACCCGGTCGACCGACTTCATCCCAAGTCGACTTGGTCTTTGACTAGTCGACTGGTGAAGCGTGGAACAGAAAACAATGTTAAAAAATATTCTAAAAATTCTTTTATCCTTTCTAAAAATCACCAAAAATAGTTTTATCATTTAGCATTGTTATATAAACATGTGGTAAAAAGTTTAGCTCAAATATCAATCAATATGAACTATTTTTGCATCTTATCATTTTTACCAAAAACCAAAAACTGTATTTTCTAAAACTTGGATTTTGAATAGAAAATACGTTTTGTCCAAAACTCGTCCAAATATAAAAACATGATATTTAAACACTTTGAAGCATGATGCATATGGATAGAAATCCAATATACATGAAACAATAATATATCATAGTTTTTGTCATTAATTCCAAAAATAAGTTTTGTTAAAACACAAAACCTAAAACACATGAAATAGGTATATCAAACTAAGTTTGTCTAAGAGTTGAAGCATGCATGTATATAGAACAAATCTAATATACATTAAACCAAGTAAACTTGTTTTGATATAATATCTATTCATGCAAACCAAGATCGGTTGAACCAAAAACCGAAAACCAAAACATAAAACGTGTGTGTTGTGAACTTGAGCTTATCATACTATTCTAATCTTTACAATTTGGATCTAAACACAAAACTAAACAAAGGTACCGATGTCTTCTTGTAGAGCGCCATCTCCAAGTTGACTCGATCCAAAACTTCATGATTCACCGAGCTTGACTCCTTTGAGTGCTAGATATCATCTTGTCGCTCGGGCTCTTGAATCACCATGTGGGTAGCTTCTAAATCGTCTTGTTGAAGCTAATCACCAACTAATATCTTGACTAATGATCTGAAACTAAAATCAGAAGATTATTAGTACACATAACTACATGAGTTAATCATCATCAAAACTGGAATGGAAGGCTTTTGGGCCAACAGAGGGTTCTAACATAACAAAGATTTTCTTTTTATTGAAAAAATAAAAAATAAAAAATTAACATTTTCTTTTTCTTAAAAACTTTTGAAAAGAGGAATAATATTTTGACATTTTTTTTGTAAGAAATTAAGTCAATTTTAAAGAATAGGAAAATCATAATTAAGATTTCTTATACCTGATCAAAATAAGATTATTTGTTTGATTTCTAAGGTTAGGAAGAAAACTTGAAAAAGTAATTTAGTCTTTATCTTTACCTTGATGAAATATGCAACTTTATAAGACCTATACACTTATGGTTCAAAAACAAAGATTCTTATGCCTTTTTAAAAAAGGAATATATATATTGTTGGCCCAGAGGCCCTTCACTCTAGTTTTGATGATGATTAACTTATGTAGTTATAGTTTACTAATAATCTTGTGATATTTAGTTTCAGATATTTGATCAAGATATTAGTAGGTGATTAACTTCAACAAAGGTATTTTTGGAGCTTTCACACGGTGATTCAAGAGCTCGCGCGTCAAGTTCACATCTAGCACTCGGTTAGAGTCAAGCTCGGTGGATCACGTTTTGATCGAATCGACTTGGAGAAGGAGTTCTACAAGAAGACATCAGTTTGTTTAGTTTAAGTTTGTTTAGATCTCATTATAAAGATTAGATAGTGAATATGTTCAAGTTCACAACACACACATGTTTTCAGTTTAAAGTTTCATGTTTGATTTTTCGGTTTAACCGATTTCGTTTTTCATGTCAAAAACATAGATATAATACCTTTCATGTATATTGGATTCAATCCATATACAACATGCTTAAAAGCTGTTTAAATATCATGTTTTTATATTTGCATGAGTTTTGGAGAAAACGGTTTTCCATTTCAAAAATTCTAGTTTTAGAAAATACGAATTTTGGTTTAAGGCAAATTTTCAAGAACACAAAAATGGTTCAAATTGTTTGATATATGTGTTGAATTTTTATCACACATATTTATATTTCAAAGATCTAATAAGAATTGATTTTTATGAAATTTATGAGATTTTATGGGATTTCATTAAAGATAAAAACCCTAATTTTTAAATCCTATAAAGGCTGGACTGGCTGTCTGCCGGTCGACCGAGGCAGAGGTCATTCGACCGGTTTGGTCGACCGACGTGCACAGGACGTGCGTGCAGCCATGGCTGGTGGACCGATCGACTGCCAGAGAGCTCTGCTCTCTGAAAAAATCCCTGGTGGGCTGACCGGTCGACCGGCAGAGAGTTCTGCTCTCTGTATCAGCTCTGATCGACCGGCCAGAGAGCCGTTGCTCTCTGATTCCAGTCCTGGTCGACCGGGCGGTCGACCGGTGGGCTCAACGGTCATAAATTTGACCGTTGGCCGGTCGACCGCCCGGTCGACCGGAAGGGCAATTCTGCCCTTCCAGCTACCAACGGGCAGATTTGGATTGGGGCTATAAATATCCCATTCCTTGGCTAGTTTTAAACAAGTTTTTCAAGAGAAAAATTCTCATTCTTTCAGTGTTTAATACAAGTTTTTAACAGAGTTTTTAGAGCCAAAAGATTGATCTTTATTTGTTTTTAAAAGGGTTAGAAAAATCAAGAAAAGGAGAAGTCTTTGAGATTATTTTTGATCTTCATTTTATATCTACTCTAGAAGTTTTCCCAAGAGTTTTTTTTTGTGTTTTAGATTTCCAAACTCTTTATATTCTCACACTTGAGCCTATCATATCTATCCTATCTATTAGGATCTTTATTTTGTTAGAAAGAATTGGTTTGTGGTTGAGAGAGATCACCAAGTGTTGTATCCCTCCTTGCTTTGTGTCGTCACTCTAGTGAGAGGTGATTGTGCTGATATCCCTCTAGTGAGAGGTGATAGTGGTGGTTGTGTTGGAATCCCTCAAGTGTGAGGTGATTGTGTTCGTGTGACTTTGTGCCTATCCCTCATTTGTAAGGTTGATCATTGTTTGGCTAAGTGCCTATCCCTCTAAGTGTTGAGGTGATTTATTTTGTGTCTGGCCTCTAGTGAGAGGTTGTATTTGTTGAGAGAGGAGTTGTGTACTCTCAAATTGTATTTGCCCAAATCCTCAGTGGAGGTTCCCTGTGTGGGAAGTCCTGTGTGGACGAGTTAGTGGAAATCCTTCTGTGTGAAGGCGGGGACGTAGAGCTATGTGCTCGAACCTCAAAACATATCCTTGTGTTTGCGTTTGATCCACTTTCTCTAACTCTTTCTCTTTTATATTGTACCTTGCATCATTCATATTGCTCATTCATACTTATATGCTTGGTATTGTTGTTTGTGTGCCATACTTGTGTTTAACCGAGAGAGCTTCATATAGCACCTTAACTCTTATTTAGAGGGATTTAGAGGAGATAGTCCAGAGCCCTTCACCGAAAAATCGACTACACTCTTTGGTTACACCAAGTGTGTTGCAATTAGTTTTTAATTCCGCATCATTTGTCATTAGATTAGCCTTACACCTCTTCACCCCCTCTAGGTATACTTTCAATTGGTATCTGGTTGATGCTAAAGCTGCACATAAAAATAAAGAATTTCAGATTTAGAATGAAGATGTGCAAGTGCTCAATTCTTACCGCTATAGCAAGTGGCTATGCGAGTCGTGATCCACAAGGAGGGTTTTGCGATGGAAGCGTTCAAAGTTTTGTATTGAAATCTTTATGAAGATAAAATGAAAGTTCTTCTTTGTTTTAAGAAATGAAAATGAAAATGAGTTATGTTAAGATTAAAGAGAAAACGGTAGAATGAAGAAGGTGGAGAATCAGAAAATGATGAAAGCGATTATGTACAAATGAATTGGAAAAGAATGAAAGAAGATTTGGAAGATGTGGTGATCTATACTAAAGAAATAAAAGAAAAGAAAGATGGTTGAAGAAATACTTACCTAATTTGATTGATGACTTACTTGGAAACCTTTACATGTTCTACCTTGCTTTGGAGACGTTCAACGCATAGGTCATAAGATCGAGCTCACTCCCTGTTCGCATTATATCATCAAGCCTTGCAAGAATGAAGTGATACGGATCTTGAGGAGGAGAACGTCTTCATGAAGTATCGTTGGCACTCACAAAGGCTTTTGTATACTTATACTTCTGGATTCACTTGCAAGCTCATCAAAAGCAAAAGAGGTAAAGTAGAAAGAGGAAGAAGGAAACAAAAGAAAATACGAACATAAAAAGAAGCTTTTACCTTTATTACTTGCAGAAATAATGGAAGAAAGGAGGAGGGTACATCGGTGTCACTCTCAACATCAGCCTCTCTCTCTTACTTACATGAATCTTCATCTAACCTAAGCTTACATACAAATTACATAAAAAGCAAAGAAAAACCTAAACTACAAAGAATGAAAACTAGGCAAAATCCTATCTCTGCATGGTCGTCCATTTTTCAACGCAAAGACTGGCTTTTTATAGGCATAACCCACACGAGGAGGATCCCGGGGAGATCGGGGGAGCAAACGCTCCCCCTAACTCCCCAACCAAGCTGCGAAAACGCGGCTTTGGCCGCGTTTCCGCGGCCAGGGTGTGGCCAGATGGCCACACCCTGTTAGTGGGTCTCTCTGGGATTTCCTTCTGCATTTATCTTCAGTTGGTTTCTTCGTTTGAGTCCAGATTTCTGACGAAATGGCCTTGGATTCTTGGCTTTAACCGATCGATTCTGAGAGGATTCTTCTCAACCGGTTTTCAACCTCTTGATTTTGCCCTGATTTACTGAGTGCGAATTAATTCTGATTTAATTCATAATTTTGGTGGGCTTTGGGCTCATTTCTCTTCATCTCCTTAAAGAATGGGCCTGCAAATAAATTAAGCAATTAATTAAGACAATGCAAAGTTTTATTCTAGAATAAGTATGAAAATATGATACTAAATATGTAACATTAGCGACCAATCAGTATCAGAGCCTACGCTCCTGATATTTAGGTTTAACCACCTAGGAGTGAGATCTTTGTTTTGCTAATCTAGACTTGCTTTTGCACACATATTGTTTATACTCATGGATTTCATGACCCCTCCTATGTTTGATGTTTCTAACATCGACGTATGGAAGATTAAGATGAGTATGTACCTTAAAAAACCTAGGTTTGCATGTTTTCCTTACCGCTACCAAGAAATCCTATCTTGGTAATAGCAAGCATATAGAAGCCAATGCACAAGCCCTTGAGGCACTTAGAGGCACATTGAGTAAAGAATATTTGTTTATGGTTTCTCATTGAGATTCCGCCTTTGCAGTGTGGAACACGTTGACCTCTCCCGCGCTTCAAAAGACGAATCATATGGAGATAGAATCTAGTGGAGGAGAATCCGAACAACATTGCTATATGGTCCAAGAGAATGACTCCCTTGAGGTAAATTCGAAAACTCAACTAGATGATTGTGCTAGTTCTTCCGGGGATGATCATATTGATGCCGATATTTTAAAAGAAGATCTATCAATTGTTTGTGAAAAATTACTTGAAAAATATAATATTTTGAAAAAGAGAAGCTTTGGATTAAAAGAAGAAAATAAAAATTGTCTTCTAGACTTGATTTGATTTTGCAAGAGAGGGATGAGATTTCTAGTGAACGTGACTCACTTAAATTCCAACTTGACCTTACCCTAAAAGAAAATGAAATTTTGAAAACTAAAAATGATTGTAAAAATATTTTGAAGAAAAATGAGATCTTGACTTCAAAACTTGATAATGTTTTAAAAGAAAATGATTCTTTGAAAAATAAAATTATTTTTATTTTAAAGGAATTGGATTTGGTTTCTAAGAAAAATATTTCTTTGAAAAATGATTTAGATACTCATGCTTGTCATGCTAGTATAGCTTCACATTCTAGTGTTTCTATTGCATGCACCACCTCTTCTTCTAACATTGAAAATGATATAAATATTTTAAAGAAGAATGTTGATTGTTTGGGCTCCACTTTGAGCCAATGTGCCATGATCCACACTCGGTTGGAATCTATGTTTCGCAAGAAACAAGTTCCACCTATGCATGCACACAAACAACAACATATACATGCTTCTCACGTTCATACACATAACACAATGTATGCTCATGTGTACACATGTACACATTATCGACGTAAGGGCCACCTTGCTAAGTTTTGTTATGATAGAGTACATGATGTAAATTTAGCAAATAAATTTGTTTGGGTTAGGAAAGGAGCTAACCCTCATGGACCCAAAAGAGTATGGGTACCAAAGACCACCCCTATGGTATTTGATGTAGGTGTGGGCTCTCGCTTGACGTGAGAGCATTGGTGCCCTGAAGTGGATGCGTTCCGAGCTTAATGGTGACTATTTTGGATGCATCACTTTTAAAGGGAGTTTGGTGGAAGGACAACCTTGGTTTGGAGCCTAGAGATGTGCCCTCTTGGCTTTGGTAACAATCTCTTACTCCTATTTATATTTACATGCTTTTAGATTATTAATTTTTAGCATGTCATGTTATTATGATTATCATGTTAAATGCCATGATAGTTAGATTTGTCACATACATGTATAGTATTTGAGATACACCCATATTCATATGGATTATTACTTTTGTGTTCTCACCATAGTTTAACTATTGTATATATCATAATTCTAAATCATGTGCATGTACATATGAATCATGTTAGTTTATGTTTTGTTTTGATTTTAATGTTTTGATTACTTGTTTAAGATGTAGTTTTCATTAAAACTTGAGTATATACTTGTACAACTAGTGAGCCACAAATAGATTATAATATGTTTGTGCTTGATTGCTCATTTGTACTCATTAGATGTAATAGTATAGCCTAATTTTGATGATTCATGCATTTTGACTTGTATTCCCTATTTTTGTGCATGTTTTCATTAGCTTCATGTATATGTCTATTTTGTCTAAACTAATAGTTATACATATACATCCTTGAGCCACTTGCCTTCATGATATATTTTTGTGGACTCGTTCATGTTTGGATATGTATGTATACTCTAGTTTGTACAATTACATATGCCTTGAAGTTGTATTATTGAAAATTAAATTTTAATGATTTTCGTGTTTTCGTTTATAAAGGAATTTCACATTGAGCTTATTGCCTATTTTCATGACTTTGTCTTTCACATTATACTTGTACACTCACATCATTCTTATTTACTCATGATTTATTTTCATGAGACTCTATGTGCTTATAAACCTTTGAGTGTTTGATGATCATGTGATTTTCATGTTTCATGGATATATTATTGTTTTTATTCCTTACTTGAAGGATTTCGTACTAGTTTTCAAGATTATCATTAAATTAGTTGCGTATTCTTCACGTGGTAGAGTTTTCAAACGTGTTATAATTATTTTCAAACTTATTTTTGAAAACCCCTACCCATCATGGGCGGTTGGTTGGGCGACCGTGCCTTGTATGCATTATTGAAAATCTATTTAAACATGTGCATGAAATGGGTGGTAGGGAGTATGAGTTATACACTTGATCCTTATTGTATTTTTCATTGGTATCACAATTGATATTTATTTTGTATACTCATATTTGTTTCTATATATGTATGCTTCAACTTCAAATAGTATCAATTTCAATTGGTATTTAATTTTTCATACATATATATGTGTTTTGATTGTGCTTACTATATCTCTATATCTTTAAGCACAAATTTAGTTATGCTAAACTTGATTTAGTCCTTAATGACAATTATTTTTAAATTGGTATCTTATACAAGCTTATGCATCGTTTTCATTAGTATTTCATAAAGGGAGAGAAAATTCATGATTTACCTTTCAATCAGTTTTGTTTACCTTTTGTATCTTACTTCCACTCTTTATGTTGAAAAATGATATCTTAGTTTTCATTTGGTTTCCTACGCTCCTAATAAAAAAATTATTTTCAATTGGTATATGTTTCATTTTCAATATTGGTATCAAGAATCTTAAATTGATGTTATTCTCTATTTGGTATCTTTATTGCAAAATGATTTTAGTGTTTAACCAAAAAGATTGGTTTATGTTTTTCTATTGGTATCAAAAGTGTAAAATATTTTCAATTAGTACTAATTTTTACAATTGGTATCAAGACTTCCTATATATTTATATCTTTCAATTGGTATCAAAATTTTTGTTGCTTTCTTCAAAATGTTTTGTTTATTTTCAGTTGGTATCATAAATTGGTATCATGATGTTTCGATGTATACTTTCATGCTAAATTGATATATTTTTCAATTGGTATCATAATATTTTGATTTGTATTGCTTATATGCAAGGGAAGCTTAACATCTTCTCTATATATAGAGTCATGTTGAGTGTATCTCATATTGAGAAGCTTGACCGCTTTTCTTTATGTCTTACACATGTGTAGAGGGAGCTTCACATCTCCTTTTATACATTGTATATTATGCTTTATGTGGTTAGGGTTTAGTCATCTCTTTCATATAAATGCATGTATGTAGGGGGAGTTAACTTCACGTCTCTCCTCTTCATGAATGTATATAGCATATATACCTTTATTGTTTGATTAATGCAAAAAGGGAGAAAAATATTATTTATGCCCTTTATTGTTTGTACCCCTTTGTTGATGAATTGACAAAAAGGGGGAGAGATATTTTAGAGTTTTATATATGCATGTTTGTTTATATGCATATTTATTTAAATTTATTATCTCTTACCATTGGTATCAAGAGCATCTTTTGTTGGTATCAAGAGTTTTTATTGGTATCAAGAGCAAAATATTTTTTAAAATACATTTTTATTTTAAAATTGGTATCAAGAGCATGTTTATTTCATTGATATCAAAGATTATGTTTGTTTCATTTCCTTGTTTTATGCATGTTTATGCATATTTATGTTGAGCATTCATTGAATATCTTTATGTTTATTACTATGCATTAGTTAAGTGGGATCTTCTATGAAGCTTAACTTTAATCCATGCATATATAACTCCATGAGTTTTGTCATCATCAAAAGGGGGAGATTGTTGGCTCAGAGGTCCTTCACTCTAGTTTTGATGATGATTAACTCATGTAGTTATAGTTTATTAATAATCTTGTGATATTTAGTTTCAGATATTTGATCAAGATATTAGTAGGTGATTAGCTTTAACAAAGGTGTTTTTGGAGCTTTCACATGGTGATTCAAAAGCTCGCGCGTCAAGTTCACATCTAACACTCGGTTGGAGTCAAGCTTGGTGGATCACGTTTTGATCGAGTCGACTTGGAGAAGGAGTTCTAAAAGAAGACATCAGTTTGTTTAGTTTAAGTTTGTTTAGATCTCATTGTAAAGATTAGATAGTGTGATATGCTCAAGTTCACAACACACACATATTTTTAGTTTAAAGTTTCGTGTTTAGCTTTTCGGTTTAACCGATTTTATTTTTCATGTCAAAAACATAGATATAATACCTTTCACGTATATTGGATTCAATCCATATACAACATGCTTAAAAGTTATTTAAATATCATGTTTTATATTTGCATGAGTTTTGGAGAAAACGCCTAGTTTGAAAAATACGGATTTTGGTTTAAGACAAATTTTTAAGAACATAAAAATGGTTCAAATTGTTTGATATATGTGTTGAATTTTTGTCACACATATTTGTATTTCAAAGATCTAATAAGAACTAATTTTTGTGAAATTTATGAGATTTTATAGGATTTAATTAAAGATAAAAACCTTAGTTTTTAAATCCTATAAAGGCTGGACTGGCTGTCTGCCGGTCGACCGGGCCGGTCGATCGAGGTTGAGGTCGGTCGACCGATGTGCACAAGACGTACACGCAGCCAGGGCTGGTGGGCCGGTCAACCGGGTCGGTCGACCGCCAGAGAGCTCTACTCTCTGGAAAAGGCCCCAGTCGACCGACCGGTCAAGCGGCAGAGAGTTTTGCTCTCTGTATCCAGCTCCGATCGACCGGCCAGAGAGCCGTTTCTCTCTGGTTCCAGTCCCAATCGACCGGGCAGTCGACCGGTGGGCTCAACGGTCATAAATTTGACCGTTGGCCAGTCGACCGCCCGGTCGACCGGAAGGGCAATTCTGCCCTTTCCAGCTGCCAACGGGCAGATTTGGATTGGGGCTATAAATACCCATTCCTTGGGTAGTTTTAAACAAGTTTTTCAAGAGTAAAAATTATCATTCTTTCAGTGTTTAATACAAGTTTTTAAAAGAGTTTTTAGAGCCAAAAGATTGATCTTTATTTGTTTTTAAAAGGGTTAGAAAAATCAAGAAAAGGAGAAGTCTTTGGGATTGTTTTTGATCTTCATTTTATATCTATTCTAGAAGTTTTTCCAAGAGTTTTTCTTTGTGTTTTTTATTTCCAAACTCTTTATATTCTCACACTTGAGCCTATCATATCTATCCTATGTATTAGGATCTTTGTTTTGTGAGAAAGAAAATGTTTGTGGTTAAGAGAGACCACCAAGTGTTGTATCCCTTCTTGCTTTGTGACATCCCTCTAGTGAGAGGTGATTGTGTTGATATCCCTCTAGTGAGAGGTGATAGTGGAGGTTGTATTGGAATCCCTCAAGTGTGAGGTGATTGTATTTGTGTGGCTTTGTGCCTATCCCTCATTTGTGAGGTTGATCATTGTTTGGCTAAGTGCCTATCCCTCTAAGTGTAAAGGTGATTTGTTTTGTGCCTTGCCTCTAGTGAGATGTTTTATTTGTTGAGAAAGGAGTTGTGTACTCCCAAATTGTAATTGCCCAAATTCTCAGTGGAGGTTCCCTGTGTGGGAAGTCCTGTGTGGACGAGTTAGTAGAAATCCTTCTGTGTGAAGGCGGGGACGTAGAGCTGTGTGCTCGAACCTCGAAACATATCCTTGTGTTTGCGTTTGATCCACTTTCTCTAACTCTCTCTCTTTTATATTGTACCTTGCATCATTCATAATTCTCATTCATACTTATATGCTTGGTATTATTGTTTGTGTGCCATACTTGTGTTTAACCAAGAGAGCTTCATATAGCACCTCAACTCTTATATAGAGGAATTTGGAGGAGATAGTCCAGAGCCCTTCACCGGGAATTCGGCTACACTCTTTGGTTACACTAAGTGTCTTGCAATTAGTTTTTAATTCCGCATCATTTGTCATTAGATTAGCCTTACACCTACTCACCCCCCTCTAGGTGTACTTTCATATATATATATATATATATATATATATATATATATATATATATATATATATATATATATATATATATATATATATATATATATATATATATATATATATCAAAATTTCTCTGATTAAGCTGGGTATTTGTGCCTCATAAAGCATAAGTATTCATGCCAAAATATGGTCCATATAATAAAATCCTTAGTTTTGTGGCGTTGTTTGCTTAAGTCTTTAAGTCTTTGGGGTGTTTTCTCACCCGGTGCCCTAAGACCATCCGGTTTGAGAGTCACCGATTAAAGGCTCATTACATGGGCAGATTAGAAAGTGGTCATGAAGAAACCCTCACAAATCTGGAAAATTAACATTTTCTAACAGAATTAAGGAATAATACCACCAAAAATATAATATATATATATGTATATGTATATATCTATCTATATAAATATAAAATAAGGCATAAGAGTTAGAGTTAAAGAACCCTTAGTCAAAATTTCACGATCTCGAAGGTGCGTATGACTTAAGGTAAAGTAATCGACTAGATAAGAAATACAATTTGACTTCTTACCTTGATTGATGACAAGTTTTTGAATAGAGACTAAGTTTAGGAATGAAAAATTTGATTTTCTTATAACTTATAGATTACTTGAACTCTGACAATAATACTTCAAATATTTTTTCTCTTTTTCAAAATTCTTTTCAAAAATACTAACACTTTGTTTTTTTAATGGATTTTGTGGGTGAAAACCATTGAAAATCCTTATGAGGCAAACCTTGTCCTCTAGGGGTAGCCTAGAGGTTTAACAGCTTGTTGCACATGCTCAGTGCAATCGCTTAACTTATGAAAGTGGTCTAATAAATTTTTAGGTTTACTATTGATGTTTTTCTTGAGGACGAGGAAAAGATAGGTGTGGGGGATTGATCGCACACGTGCGTTGCATGTTTTCATATCATATGCGACACACTTCTGCAATTTTATTTAAATAAAACTTTGCTATTAATGATTTTCATGTTCAATGGCATGTAAGGTAATTAAGAAAGAAAAGAGAAAGATAGACAGATTTATCCAATTAAATTCAAAAGTTCAAAAGAAAGGGGATCAATTCAAATCTAGAGGTTCTAAAGGTCATCTTATCTGAAGACCGGGTATATCAGATGAGATAACATCATCCAAATTCAGAAGAAAATGAATTAGAAGAAGACCCTATCAGTTTCCCTGAGGATAAAGAGATAAATCATCAAATCTAAAGTTAAAATTCAAAATCTAAAAGGATAAATGGATAGAGAGAAGATCAATAGATGAGATGAAGCAATTTAGACTCGGATTCTGGCTAGACACATTTTAATATTTTAATCATAACTTTTGCTACTAAAACTCAAATCTGATGATTCAAGATGATCCAAAAAAGAAGACTTAAAGTGTTACAATTCTTATATTGATTACCATTCCTAATTCTATAATTTGATAAGTTATATTCAGTAATCAACACGCCAATAAGCTGCAGATCAGAATTGAATATTCATGTCAAATCAAGTTTGGTGATAAGGGAAGGATTCAAATTCAGAAATAGACAACTCCCCCTTTCTCTCCACTCATTTTCTTATCCGTTTCTATTCTATAAATACTACACACATCAGAGCTAGAGGATCGATCAAGCAGAGAATATAATAGATTTCTGTATAGGTTTAACTTAAATTTTTCTTTCTCTTTTTAATGTAATTTTTTTATGTAACTGAGATCGAAAAAGAGTTTCATGGGAGAATAAGTGTGATGCTTGTACTAAGAGTGACACAGATATAAGTATACTTCCTTTCTTTTATTGTTATTCAATTCAATCGAAGTTTTTTTCTACTCTTATTTTTGTTGCTTATCTCTTCTGTGTTTGTTAATCCAAATGACTCTAATAGATTCGAAGTTGCCTCTCCTTTGTAAGTGTTGTTGATGACCTATGGTGATGAATAATCATTTCTATGATAGTATAGCTTGCACCTTTAATTCGTAGTATAGATCAGGAATGGGGAAGATCTCATTATCATGTTTCGTTCGCCTTCAAGCAAAGGTACACCATTGACAAAGATTCCAGGTAAGTCATCAACAGGAAGAGCTAGGTAAGTTCTTTAGTTTTCTTTTTCTTTCTTTTAATCCTTAGTTTAGATCACTACCATATCTCAACTCTTTTATTTACTCTTTTTAATTTTTTTTGTATAAATCTATTTTCTATTTTCTCTACCTTCTCAATCTACCACTTTCTCCACAAATTAACATAACTTTTTTTTCTTTTCTTTTAAAGAAAAAGAGAAGAACTTTAACCATTTTAAGTAACAAAAAAGAGTTAAAGTTAAAGAACCCTTAGTCAAAATTTCACGATTATGAAGGTGCATATAACTTAGGATAAAGTAATAGTTGACTCCTTACTTTGATTGATAACATGTTTTTGAATAAAGACAAAGTTTAGGAATAAAATATTCAATTTTTCTTTAACTCTTACAATATTACCTCAAATATTTTCTCTCTTTTCAAAATAATTTTCGAAAATACTAACACTTTTCACTTTCTTTATGGATTTTGTGGGTGTAATCCACTGAAAACTCTCACGAGACAAAACTTGTCCTCTAGGTGTAACTTAGAGATTTAACGGCTTGTTATACATGCTCAGTGCAATCGAGTAACCTGCGAAAGTGGTCTAATAATTTTCTAAAATTAGTTTTGATGTTTTGCTCGAAGGCGAGTAAAAAGATAAGTGTGGGGGTGTGGTTGGTCTTATATTGTTTAATTATTGTCTAATAAATCATGTATTTAGTCTTATATTGTTTTAATAAAATACAAGCCCATTATTAATGGAGGTGGAAAAAAATTTAGCCCAAAAGCCCGCATTAATTCTGATTTAAATTTAAATTAAAGAAGGGACAAATATTCAGGAGGATAAAGAAGATTCTAGCTGAAGCTCAATGGAAATCAAGGAAGATAAAACCGATTAAAAATCAGTTAAAATCAGATTTTCATAAAATCCCGTTTGTTAACCGAAGATCAACGAAGAATCATCAAAATCAGAAGGTCAAAACGGCAAATATTTTAGGACAAATGGAAAGAGAAGAAACCGTCACAGATCCTGACTCCTAATGTAGCCACGCTGTGAATCCGCTGATCATACTCTTGTCCCTCAGGTTTTTGGCTATAAATACTGCATTCTACAGAGAAGAAGGAACCGAAGACTAATTTAATTTTCTAGCTTTTTTTTTAGGATTTAGGATCATTGTTAGATAGTTTATGATAAGTTGTATCTCATTATAATTTTTGTAGTTCAGTCCAGAAATAAGTGAGAGAGAGGAAAAGAGTGTGTAATTGACCATTGAAGTGACAATCAAAGGGTATTCACCATTTTATGTTTGCTCAAATATTACTAGTATGTCTTTATTTTTATTTCATTTATTGTTTACTTTTCCATTATTATGAGTAGCTAAATCGATTTTCTAGGCTCACTATTTTTTTCTTCTATGAATACCTGATTGAGCTTGAACCTGCACAAAAATACAGTATTTCAGAACTTTAAAATAAAGAGTGCAAGTGCTCAATTCTACCGCAATAGCAAGTGGCTATGCGGGTCATGATCCACAAGGAGGGACTAGTGATGGAAGCTTTTTACTAAGTCTTCTTTTAAGATACAATGTTTGGTTAAAGTTCTTCTTTAGTTCTTTAAAAGAAAAAGAGAAAAATTAGGTTAAAATTAAGTGAGGAAGAAAGTGGTAGAATGAGAAGTGGAGAAAAATGGAAAATGATTATTTACAAAGAAATTGAAAATGGAAAGAAGTGGGTATTGTTGGTGTTCTAAACTAAAGAATAAAAGAAAAGAAAAGAAACTGAAAATTACTTATTTCTTTTGTCCAAATACCTACCTTGAATCTTTTGCAATGATATTACCTTGAAGTGAGGCGATCAACGTGTAGCCCATAAGAGTTGATTCCCGTTTCCTCTACATTATATCATCAAGACGTTGCAAGTATGAGTGATACAGAATGAAACTCAAAATCCATCGTCATGGGCTATCAGAGGCACTCGCAAAGGCAAGGCTCTTTCGATGCTTTTAGACTCACTTGAATAACAATTGTACCAAAAGAAGAAAAGTAGGGAAGAAGAAGAAGAACACAAAAATAAAGTACATACAAAAGGGAACTACAGATTTAATTTTATAACAATAAGAGAAAAGAAGGAAATTTTACACCGGTGTCACTCTCAGCACAAGCTTCATTCTCGTTCTCCTATGAAACTCTGATCTCCTCTGATTTACATAAATTAAAACTAAAAATTACATGAAAAGAAAAACAAAAACCTACACTACAAAGAATGAAAAACTGGACTAATTCCTATCTCTGCATGGTCGTCCCCTTTTGCCTTTGAGATTGCAGGTATTTATAGATGAAATGCAGAGGTTAGAGGAGTATGAAGATAGGGAAAGCGGGCTATTTCTGAATTTAAATCCTCCCTTATCTCCAAACTTGATGTGGATATTCAGTTCTGATCTGCAGTTTGTTGGCGTGTTGATTACTGAATATCACTTATCATATGATAGAATTAGAAATAGTGATCAACAAAAGAGTTGTAGCTCTGTAAGTCCTCTTTTTTGGATCATCTTGAATCATCAGATTTAAGATTTGGTAGCGAAAGTTATGATTCACATACTGAAATGTATCCAGTCAGAATCTGAGTCAAACTTGCTTCATCTCATCCGTTGATCTTCTCTCTATCCATTTATCTCTCTGTATTTGATATTATCTTCGATTGATCTTTAGCTAACCAAAATGGATTTATAGAAATCTAAATTTTACTGGTTTCCATTTGGTGTTATCTTTCTGATTTGCTCTGATCTTCAGCTGAACATTTGCCCCAATCCTTGATTTGTTCTAACTAAATCTGGGATCATCCTCAGCTAACCAAATAGATCCAGTTAAATCTAATTTTAACTGGTATTTATTTGGTTTAATCCTCTTTCTCTTCATTATTATCTTCTACAAAAAAGACATTTAAGACAAAGAAATTAGCAGATTTATTACATGATAAATGTAGGAGTGTAATAAAAAGAATGCAAAATATGTGTACGATCACACCCCCACACCTATCTTTTGCTCATCCTCGAGCAAAACAACTAAACTATACTAAGGATTATTAGATCACTTTCGCAGGTCACGCGATTACACTGAGCATGTGCAATAAGCTGTTAAACCTCTAGGTTACCCCTAGAAGACGAGTTTTGTTTTGTGAGGGTTTTCAGTGGATTACACCCACAAAATCCGTAAAGAAAGAGAAAGAGTTAGTATTTTCAAAAAGCATTTTGAAAGAGAAAATATTTGAAATATAATTTTAAGATTTAAGTAATCTATAAGTTATAGGAAAACTGAATTTTTCATTCCTAAACTTAGTCTCTACTCAAAAATTTGTTATCAATCAAAGTAAGGAGTAAAATTGTACTTCTCATCTAATCTATTAATTTACCCTAAGTCATATGCACCTTGTGACCGTGAAAATTTTGACTAAGCGTTCATTAACTCTAACTCTTATGCCTTATTTATTTATCTATATTTTTTGGTGGTATTATTCCTTAGTTCTATTAGGCTTTCTAATCTGCCCATGTAACGAGCCTTTAATCGATGACTCCCAAACCAAACGGTCTTAGGGCACCAGGTGAGAAAACACCCCAAGGACTTAAGGACTCGAGCAAATAAGGCCTCAAAACTAAGGATTTTATTATATGAACCGCTTTTAGGAGTGAGTACTTATGCTTTATTAGGCACAAATACCAAGCTTAATTAGAGGATTTTTTATATACATATTTTTTTCTCAAACTTATCTAATCATCTTTCGCATAAATACCAAGGCTTACTTAGGCCAAAGCACCTAACTAATCAATAATTATATTTGTTAATCTTTCATAGATCTTTTTTTTCTTTTTTCTTTTTTATATAAGGCATAAGAATCTTTATTTTTTAAACCCTAAGTGTGCAAGTGTATGAAGTGCGCATATTTCATTAAGGTAAAGATCAAGACTAAATTACTTTGACAAATTATCTTCCTAACCCTAAAAATCAAACAAATAATCTTACGTGCGTGTGATTGACACTAACATCTCGTGCAGGTATCCTTATACCATCTCTTGGTTTCTGCCCACTCCCGTGCTAGCTACCCAATTGGTTTTAGGCCTGCACCCTTATGGGTTTTGTGGTAGCTACTGAGAGTGTGTTTAGACCCTGAGCGTACTTTAGTCTCTGGGCTCTTTCGCCCACTTCCTTGAAAGAAGAGTGCGCATAGACCGTCAGGTCTCTCATGCTCTGCCTAGTAGAGGCATGCTTAGTGCTCAGCCCTTTACCACTAGATTCGTCTAGATAGAACTATGCCATATTTTAGACTCGCCTTCTAAGCCGAGTTATTACAGTAGCTCCGTCAAGCGCTCTAGTGTTAAACACTGTTTGCTGTCCGCACCTCAAGCTTGCTAAGCTCCGCTTGGATGTTCTCTTGTTTGATAATTACCTGCTTGCCAGTTTATCTTTTCTTCTCTTACTGTTTGTGAAGAGTTTGAAATCTTATTTATACTGTTTTTCCTGAAACTGCATGATTTTTCAATATTCGTACTGATCTCTTATATCGGTATTGTTTTCTGCATCGCTTGACGTGCTTTCACTTGATATGCTAATACTTACCATGTCGTCTCTTGTCACCTGCCTGATATCACCCCTTCTTATGCTATCACCTGATATCCAACATGACGTACCTGACTCTTATAATTATCACGATAACGTGAATGATGACCTGACAACCTGGCATACACTAATATAGTCCAGTACAATATGTACCGATATTACAACTGTCATGCTCCTGCTCGTTGCCGCACACTGATAATTATCTAATAAACTATAAAAATGGCAACTTATATCGGTTAAGGGGGAAACTGATGAACTTCAAGAGGTAAATATGTTTTCCGTGGTATTAGGTATGTTGTGCAACTAAAACTTTAGTTCAACCTGTGGGCCTTCAGGTGTTCCACGAGGTGTGCTGCCACCGCGATTACCAAACTTCATGCATGGCATATAAATAAGATCCTTTGCTTATAATTCGCCTCGCAGTAGGTTCCGTATGAAATCACCTAGAGGGGGGTGAATAGGTGACTAGCTAATCCAATGGTGATTAATGCGAAATTAAAAACTATTTATGCAAACTAAAACTTCTTTAGCTAAACATACTAAGTATAACCTAAGAGTGTAGCCGGATTCCCCGTGAAGGGCTCTGAACTAACTCCTCAAGATTCCTCTAGATAAGAGTTGAGGTGCCACTTTGGCTCTCTTGGTTGAATACAAGTATGAGCAAACAATCCCCAAACATATATTAATAAAGCACACAATATATCTAGCATATAAAGATAAAGACAATATAAGCATGCAAGATATAAAGACAAGTGAGAGATAGAGAGAGTAATCGCAAACACGGGAGAATTGTTTCGAGGTTCGAGCACACTTGCTCTACGTCCCCGCCTTCAACACTATGAAGGATTTCCACGAAAATCGATCCCACCGGATCACTCGGTGCCGCAACACCTACAAGCGAGTTCACACTAGAAATCCTTTGGACTCTCTAGTCCCTCTCTTGTTCCCGCAAGAACAACACACCGCAAGCACGCAAGCTTGCCGAGGCCGCACCTCTACAAAGAGCTCTCACTAGAACTCGAAACCACGTGAACACACAAGTCCGCCTCCTCAAAGCAAAGATGAAAACTTTAGTGATCTAAACACTTCGATCACCTAAAATAACTCTCACAACAACTCTCCTATAGGATGGATATATCAATAGAAAGCTCAAGTATGTGTGAGGAAAAAAACGATTGAATATGTGGTGAAAAACTCACGAAAATCACTTTGAAAAGCTTCTTGATAAACTCTCTTTTAATTTGAAAATTTTGGCTCTAAAATATGTGGATATAACCACTGAAATAGGTATGTAAGACTAGCCCAAAAACACTCTTCCAATCTTGTTAAAAATAGTCCAAGGAAGCCTCATTTTATAGGCCAAGAAAAACTAGCCGTTGGGGTCCAATTAGCAGTCCAGACTGCTGTCGGTCGACCGGCCCGGTCGACCGCCAACGGTCATATTTTTGATCGTTGGGGACGTCAGTCGACCGGCCGGTCGACCGAGGCTTAGATACAGAGAGCAGAACTCTTTGCCGGTCGACCGACCCGGTCGACCAGGGCCATTTCTAGATAGCAGAAGGTCTCTGGCGGTCGACCGGGTCAGTCGACTGGCCCTCCAGCCAAATTAGGCGTGCACGCTTGTGCACGTCGGTTGACTGCCTCGGTCAACCGACTCCTGGCTCGGTCGACCGGTAGAAGTCAAAACTTAACATAATAGGGATTGAAAACTTGTTATTTTTTCTTTAATAAAATCCCATAAAATCTCTAAAATTCTATTAAAGTAAGTCCAGTATAATATTTTGATAAACAAACATGTTTGAGTAAAAATCAAAATATGTTACAAACATTTTGAACTATTTTTGTAACTTAAAAATTTTGGCTAAAAATAAAATCTGTATTTTTCCAAATAGATTTTTTCAAAACTTCTCAAATACAAAAACAAGATATTTTAGACACTTTTAAAGCATAGGGTGTATGGATATGATCCACTACACATAAGTGATGAAATATCTATGTTTTTGACAATAAGCACTAAAATGGTTTTGGTTAAAACATGTATACTTTGAATACCTAAAACCAAACCGGTATTTTTCTAAATGAAAATCCTTTTACGAAAACACAAATAAATCTTGAGTGTGTGTGTATATGATACTTGAGCAATCCACTAACTATTCTATCCTTTACATTTTATCTGAAACAAAATCTTAACAAAAATAAACCGAGACACAAGTCTTCTCTTTGAAGGGCTTCACTTGAAGTCTTCTTCTCCTTCTTGACTCAATGAGTTAGACTCCTCTTGAGTACTTGATGTGGTCTTGATGCATAAGCTCTTGAATCAACACGTGCTAGCTTCAAAACTTGACTTTAAATCGTTTGTTGAAGCTAAACCCCTACTAAGATCTTGATCACAAATCTGAGAGTAATTAAACACAAGATCATTAGCACTATAACTATATGAGTTAATCATCATCAAAACTAGAGTGATGGGTAGAGTGATGGGCCTTTGGGCCAACAATATCTCTCTTTTTGATGATGACAAAACTCATGGAGTTATATATGCATGGATTAAAGTTAAGCTTCATAAAAGCTCCCCCTTAACTCATGCATAAACAATAAAAATATAAATATGACAGTGAACCACATAAAACTAAACAACTAGATATGCATCAACACGGTGAGAGACAAAAGCACAAAATCCAAAATCCTTTTTTTCAAAACTTTTCTCCCCCTTTTTGTTTGAACATTCAAAAACATTCTTATCATTTTGTAAAACACAAGATGCATTAAACTCAATATATGCAAAAACTCAAATATGCATATATAAACTCAAAATCTTTCTTCCTTTTTTTGTCAATCATCAACAAAGGGGTAAAATAAAACAAATTAATCATAAGGATATATATGCGATATACATTCATGAAGAGGAAAACGCTAAGTTAACTTCCCTACATATATGCATTACATGAAGAAGGGATGACAAGCCCTAACTCACATAACGCATAATATGCAATGCATAAGAGGAGATGTGAAACTCCCCCTACACACGTGTATCGCATAAAGAAGAGTAATCAACCTCCTCAATATAAGATATACTCAACACGAATCTATATGTAAAAGAGATGTTAAGCTCCCCTTGCATATAGGAAAGACATATCAAAAACATTTTTAATACCAATTGTAAATAACAATATAAATTTTAAACAACAAATCAATTTGAGATATCACAAGATATAGATACCATATGAAAATAGGAAATCTGTGATACCAATTGAAATTGAAACATTTTTATATTTTGATATTAATGAAAGAAAATATTTTATTTATTGATACCAATTTAAATTTAAATTAAATTTTTAAAAACCCAATTGAAATACATGATAAATTTTTATACCAAATAGGTAAAATATTTTTGATATCAAATGAAATTTAAACCCAATTGAAATAGAAACGTATTGATACCAATTGAAAATAATGCATAAGATTATTAAAATGTAAATTGAGATACCAATTGAAAACAAGATTTAAATCAAACTTAGCATAAACGTACTTTGTACTTTAAACATGTAAATATTCTTGTAAATCAAGCACAAACAAATCATATATATATATATATATATATATATATATATATATATATATATATATATATATATGAAAAGAGAATACCAATAGAAATTTATATTATTTGAAATGTGAAGCATACATATATAGAAAACAAATTATGAGTATACAAAGAAAATATCAATTGTAATACCAATTGAAACTATGATGTAAATCAAGTGTATAACTCATAAATAACCACCCTTTTCATGCACAAGATAAAAGGTTTTCAATAAGGCATATAAGGCATGGTCGCCCATCCGTCCGCCCTTAAAGGAGTTGGTAGGGGTTTTCGAAAATAAAAGTTTGAAAATATTTTATTGTGAAAAATACTACCAAGCGAAGAATAGATAACTAGTTAAAATAATTTTTGAAAAAGACTAGTTAAAGATCCTTCAAATGTGAAATCAAATCATATGTATCTCATGAAACATACTAAATACATAGGAGTTGACACTCGAAAACTATAAGGCTCATAAAAGTGTTCATGAAACTAAGTCATGAATAAATAAAGAAATAATGTGAGTGTACAAGCAACATGTGAGTAGCATTTTTCATGAAAATAGTCAATAAAGCTTAAAACATCAAACATGTGAAAAACATAAAAATTCATTTTTCATATAAAAACAAACTTATAGGTATATGTATGTTTTTATTCAAAGTTAATAATATACATACATATCCCAAACATAAAAAGAGTCTATATTAGTATTTGCATGAAGGCAAGAGACTCAAAGGTATACATGTATATTTATTAGATTTGAATAAAAATTACACATACATGAAGCAAATCATGCACAAAAAAAAAATAGGGAAAACATGTATAAGTGAAGAATTCATCAAAACTAGGCTATACATATACATATAATAGGTACAAATGAGCGATAAGGTACAAACATATAAGAATCAATTGTTGCCCACTACTTGTACACGCATATACACAAGTTTTAATGGAATCTACATCTAAACAAATATTCACCATATAAAGCATAATACATGATCATAAAAGCAAACACGCTAAAATCATATATGTACATATCAAAGCATGTAAAATAAAGGAGTTTAAAGATAGTTACCAAACCATATGAATTATACTTTAAGTCTCCAAAACGTGATGGTTGTCAGCACCAAACCTCCTTGATAGCGGTGCATCAAATGTATGTCCATCAAGTCCATGTGCATCCACCATCAAGGCACCAAATCTCTCACGTCGTCATGTGAGAGCCCACACCTATATCAAATACCAAAGGTGGGGATTTTGGTACCCATTTTCTTTTGGGTCCTAGTGGGTTAGAATTGTAAGGAACCCAAACATTTTTGTTAGCAAAATTTAAAGTGTTTACCCTATCATAACAAAATTTTGGTAAATGGCCCTTACGGCCGCAATGTGTACACTTGTACACTCTAGGATGCATATGTGTGTGAGTGTGATCATGACATGCAAAGTGTGCATATGCATGTTGTGGGTGATGTGCATGAACATGTGGAGCTTGTTTCTTTTGAAATAAGGATTCCAATTTAGAATGGTTAAATGCACATTTGCTCAAAGTTGAGCTCAAACAATCTATTTTATTTTTCAAAAATTTAACCTCATTTTTATCAATGGGTGTGGCATGTAAAGCATGATGAGAATGAGAATAATTATTCTTTTTCTTTTTAGAAATGTTTTCTTTTTCAACTATTTTTCTTTTCAAGGAAGTGTTTTCATGCAAAGCAATTTCCTTTTGTTTTTCCACCAAAACAATCTTATCTTTCAAAGAAATATTTCCTTTACAAATATCATTCAATTTAGAAAGCAAGGAAACATCTTCATTTTTCAAACTTTCATTTTCTTTTGAAAAACATTCCAATTTATCTTGTAAAGAATCTTTTTCTTTTAACATGGCATCAAATTTATTTTTCAATTTCTTGTTATCCTTTTTAAGTAAATCATTTTTTTCAAGGAGTTGTTGATAAAAAGATGCAAGTTCATCATATGGCATATCAACATCCTCTTCTAACTCGGATTCGGTATTTACCTCAAGGGGGTTGTCCCCTTGGACCATATAACACACGTTGGAAGCTTCACTTCCAACATCCGAGTCGCTCCCCGCATAATATTGTTCTGTTCGCCAAGGGAGATGATGGTGTTCTAAACTACAAAAGCTGAATCAATGTTAGAAACACTAGATAGATATTCATCATTTAGGGTACTCTTCAAAGCATGAATGGCTTTTGGATTAGCCTCTAGATTTTTGCCATTTAAACAATAAGAATCTCTAGTAGTGGCAAAGTAAACATGAATGCCTAGGACTTTAAGGTACAAAGGCATCTTAACCTTCCAAGTTTGGATGTTAAGAATGTCAAAGGTGGAAGGTGACATGAAGTCCATGTGTGTGTACAAATATTGTGATTAGCTATAAATAAGAGGATCTTTAACTCAAGGTTGTTAGACCCAAATCAAGAGCACTTGGCTCTGATACCAATTGAAATCACCTAGAGGGGGTGAATAGGTGACTAGCTAATCTAACGGTGATTAATGCGGAATTAAAAATTATTTATGCAAACTAAAACTTTTTTAGCTAAACACACCAAGTATAACCTAAGAATGTAGCCGGATTCCCCGTGAAGGGCTCTGGACTAACTCCTCAAGATTCCTCTAGATAAGAGTTGAGGTGCCGCTTTGGCTCTCTTGGTTGAATACAAGTGTGAGCAAACTATCGCCAAGCATATATCAATAAAGCACACAATATATCTAGCATATAAAGATAAAGATAATATAAGCATGCAAGATATAAAGACAAGTGAGAGATAGAGAGAGCAATCGCAAACACGGGAGAATTGTTTCGAGGTTCGAGCACACTTGCTCTACGTCCCCGCCTTCAACACTATGAAGGATTTCCACTAAAATCGACCCCACCGGATCACTCGGTGCCGCAACACCTACAAGCGAGTTCACACTAGAACTCTTTTGGACTCTCTAGTCCCTCTCTTGTTCCCGCAAGAACAACACACTGTAAGCACGCAAGCTTGCCGAGGCCGCACCTCTACAAAGAGCTCTCACTAGAACTCGAAACCACGCAAACACACAAGTCCGCCTCCTCAAAGCAAAGATGAAAACTTTAGTGATCTAAACACTTTGATCACCTAAAATAACTCTCATAACAACTCTCATATAGGATGAATATATCAATGGAAAGCTTAAGTATGTGTGAGAAAAACAAGGATTGAATATGTGGTGAAAAACTCAAGAAAATCACTTGAAAAGCTTCTTGATAAACTCTCTTTTAATTTGGAAATTTTGGCTCTAAAACATGTGGATATAACCACTGAAATAGGTATGCAAAACTAGCTCAAAAACACTCTTCCAATCTTGTTAAAAACAGTCCAAGGAAGCCCCATTTTATAGGCCAAGAAAAACTAGTTGTTGGGGTCCAATCAGCAGTTCAGACTGCTGTCGGTCGACCGCCAACGATCATATTTTTGACTGTTGGGGACGTCGGTCGACCGGCCGGTCAACCGAGGCCTGGATACAGAGAGCAGAACTCTCTGCCGGTCGACCAACCCGGTCGACCGGGGCCATTTCCAGAGAGCAGAAGCTCTCTGGTGGTCGACCGGGTCGGTCGACCGGCCCTCCAGCTAAACTAGGCGTGCACGCTTATGTACGTCGACCAGTCGACCAACTCCTGGCTCGGTCGACCGTGCGGTCGACCGGCAGAAGCCAAAACAGAACATAATAGGGATTGAAAACTTGTTATTTTTCCTTTAATAAAATCCCATAAAATCTCTAAAAATCTACAAAAATAAGTTCAGTATAATACTTTGATAAACAAACATGTTTGAGTAAAAATCAAAACATGTTACAAACATTTTGAACTATTTTTGTAACTTAGAAATTTTGGCTAAAAACAAAATCTGTATTTTTCTAAATAGATTTTTTTTTCAAAACTTCTCCATATACAAAAACAAGATATTTTAGACACTTTTAAAGCATATGGTGTATGGATATGATCCACTACACATAAATGATGAAATATCTATGTTTTTGACAATAAGCACTAAAATGGTTTTGGTTGAAACATGTATAATTTGAATACCTAAAATCAAACCGGTATTTTTCCAAATGAAAATCCTTTTACGAAAACACAAATAAATTTTGAGTGTGTGTATATGATACTTGAGTAATCCACCAACTATTCTATCCTTTACATTTTATTTAAAACAAAATCTTAACAAAAACAAAGATAGACACAAGTCTTCTCTTTGAAGGGCTTCACTTGAAGTCTTCTTCTCCTTCTTGACTTGGTCCAAACTTGATCCAATGAGCTAGACTTCTCTTGAGTACTTGATGTGGTCTTGATGCAAAAGCTCTTGAATCAACACGTGCTAGCTTCAAAACTTGACTTTAAATCCTTTATTGAAGCTAAACACCTACTAAGATCTTGATCACAAATCTGAGACTAATTAAACAAAAGATCATTAGTACTATAACTACATGAGTTAATTATCATCAAAACTAGAGTGATGGGCCTTTGGGCCAACACCGTATCAGCAACGGAATATAATGGACCGCGGTCCCCGGGTATGTACGGGACCCACTGTAAATAAAACCCTTTGTTTCATCAGTTTCCAATAACAATTTTGCTTTACTCAGTTATAGATATTTGTGTGCTGGGATGCTAGTCCACATATCTAAACATCTGGGTAGGACGAGTAATTATAATAATAAAAGATTCTAACTAATAATTCGTTGTGTGTTTTGCAATTCGGGTTGTATGGACTTAACTTACGATAATGTGAGATATACGGTAAATAGATGAGGGTTTACTTATTTGGATTATTCATTCGACGTACCTATCTCATGAAGCCGTAAACTGTGTTGAACCGCTGATTTTGCCGTGTTCGCTTTCATCGGGTTTTAATTCAGATTTCCAGTTTTATGATTTTTACTAATACGTTATGTATCTATCTCTCTATCTGTTCTAGTATGCATGTGCTCACGACATTTCAATGCATGCTATTGTATTTGTATTTATCGATACACATCGCTTATCCCTGCATGTCACTTGGCATTCATCATACCACTCGTTGGAGAGTTCTGACTCCCTTGAATCCTAATGTCCAGGTCTCGAAGCTTGGAGATTGTGGATTCATCTTGTTGATCAGAGTGGCGCAGCGGAAGCATAGTGGATCAGTGAAAAACCAGTCTAGAACTCCATCCTTCCAGGCGCCCTACTCGTCTCCCGAGTTTTCTTTTTGTAAATCGTGAGCGCTATTTGTACTGTTCATACTTATAAATCTCCTTGTATTTCTGAATTTTACGCCTATTAGTGATATAATATTATTGTAATATTTGTCACATCCCGTGATAACTTTGTAATTGTACTCATATGTTAGAATGTATAAAGCACCACATACTTTCGTGCTCTGATTCTTACCTGTACTGATGCATAGCGGATAGGAAGGGTCATTACAAGAATGACTGCAAGCATCGGCAAGAGTGATTGAAGAAGAAGGGGTAAGCTGCGGAGGCAAGCATAGCATTGAGCAGTTTAGAGGAAACCAAAATATTAATGGCTTCCAACGAAGATAATACTTCTCAAGGTAAAGGCTGAATATTGATTCAGGTAATGCGGTTCATGTATGTTCTCAAAAGGAGTTGTTCAACTCCTTAGTTGCAAAGGAGGAAGAGATTGCAAGGATGGTGGATGACTTGGCTTGCGAGATCATTGGCACTAGGACAGTCAAGGTTACAGAAAGAGATGGGACGGTGCGTGCTCTAGAGGCGGTCTGGTATGTCCTGGAGCTGCACTATAATCTAATATTCATAAGGGTGTTCGACGAAGAAGAATGTCGGATCTAAGTGCAATAAGGTATCGTCACAGTTAGCCAAGGAGACATGGTAATCCTGAAAGGAGAGAAGTGTGGAGGATTATACAAGCTGAAGGAAGGAAACTCAGTTCGAGGTGGAGTTTCAAGGATAATGTTGGAAGGGAGTTCATCGTGAGGTAGAGTTTCAAGAAAGACTACAACGGGACGTGAACCGGGTTAAAGTGTTGCGGGAAGGAGAAAGGGTGCATTCAGACAAGGCCTGAGATGGCCCGAGCGGTAAATCAACAAAAGGCCCCGGGGAGGGGGCAAGAATTAAAGGCTTCACGGTACGGTTACAACCAAGGAAAGAATCAAGGTATTAATTCGAAATCTCAAGTTATTTTACTAAAGGCTTGAAAACAAGTGAATTAGGAGATTGTTAGGATTTTGCCTTATTTTCAAGAGGAGATGGTGGTCAAAGAAAATCCAATTGAGTTGAAGAAGACAATGACTTGAAACAGAAGAAGCAAATCAAGGTGAAGCAGTTTTCTTTTCAGGCGATTGCGAGTTTCCTTATTCTGGTAGGATACGAATTGGATTAAATTCCTATTTAATGAATGTTTGTTTCTAAAAATTAAAGGGTCTAAAATCCTTCTAGATTAAGGAGATCAACTCTTAAAAGGATTGATCAAGATTATTCAACCATCCAAAAGTCAAGATCATCTCATTGTCTAAATAGGAGTTGTATTGTAAAGTTCTATAAATAAAGGTTGAAACCAAGCATTGTAATTTGCCTCAACCAAGCTGATCTCAAGGAGAAAAAAGGTGGAGAACACCAAGAAGATCAGAAGGAAGCCAAGTAAAGAGAGGAACAGGATGAAAGTGCATAAAGATAAGGTAATACTCTAATAATTTAAGTCTAGATTAAGGAGGAAGGTAAATACTCTTGTCGCATCAAAAGGAAGATTAGATCTCTTTGTACCAACTTATTAATAAAACTCTCTCAAATTCTCTCCCCGTGGACGTAGGTCAAGTTTGAGCTGAACCACATTAAATCTTCGTGTGGTTTCTTTTTTACTCTTTTATTTACGTATTTCTAGTTTACTTTACAATAGTTTTCTTTTGCAAATACTAATCATATTGTCAAGTTCCGCAAACGTCGATCCTGCGAGTAACAATTGGAATCGTAGAATATCAATTTCGTCACAACATAAACTTGGGTACATGCAGAAGGATTCGAGCCTGCATCCTTTCCATTAAACTCAATCTCATGACATTCAAGTATAAAAAGTTGATCTACATTATTTAAAGTAATTAAAAACCAAAATTCAATTGTTTTGCATAGTTTTTATGCATTCGTCAACTAGGCGCAAAATGAGCAACCTAACGAGTGCAGATGATTGTGCCATGGTTAAGGGCGGACTGGCGACCCGTTTTAAAGAAAAGTGCCAAAAGCAGTGTGAGCCACACACACATATTATAAGAGCTCGAATCCCGCGTTGACACGTGGAAAAGATGTCGGGTTTTAAGCAGATAAAACTTTAAATTCTTCGAACCTCTTATAATATTATAAGAGGGTCAATCTCACGTGTCAATACGTGATTGGTCCTCTTATAATATGTGTGTGTGACTCACACACATGAACCGAACCGAAGGAGTGCATCTCCGAAAGTATAGAAAATTATGGTCTATCAAAATCATCGAAAGTTCCCTCGTGACATGTGTCTGCCACATGTCACGATGTTATTGGTTGATGAATATGCTAGGGTGATTATAACAGTGTACCAGAAACATTGGGGGAGAAGGACTTGGGGGTTGCAAATTTGCAGTGACCTGCTCTACCATTGCTTGGCGATGGAGTGAGTGGGAGGAGAACTCACGGAGTTCCCGGTTTGCTTCTAAATATGAGGTCTGGTATCTTCTCGGCGTATATTGCAAAATATCTCGAACCCACAGCCTCTCACGAGGTAAGAAATTACGCATTACTTTGTTCGCCATTTTTATATTGTTTTGTTACTATCTAAATTTAGGAAATAGCATAGAGATGAACACGACAGTGATACTCACTGGCAGACTACCGAAAAGAGTAATGTACAAACGCACGAACGCTGAATACACCATTTTGAAAATGCACGTGTGTATCTATACATATAAGTATGTGTATGTGTGTCTACGTACTATACTTAATACAGCACATGTCAAAATTAAAATTATAATGAACCTCAAAGTTAATTTAGAACTTTTTGGCCAAATTAAAAGAAATATTACATAGAAAGAATTGTATGAAATGAAAAGTTCCTCTCTGTCATTAAGTATATTATATATTTATAATTTTTATGTATGACATATAGTATATTATTATATGTACATATTATACATCGCTTACATTTATTTTTGATTTATAAATGTGTTTTTATTTAATATTTATTCAATACCATAAGAGTTTTAAATTTATTTGATTATATTATATATCTAACCCAATCTGACATGAAACTGACCAGCCGCAACAAACTTGATCTCAACCCGTAAACGAAAAGTTAAAATCCCTTTAAGTTTAGGTTGGAATGGCCGGGTTATGATGTATCTTAAAGTTATCAGATTGCATGGGAGGTTGGCGTTCAATCTGACCCGATTGCACCCCTAATTATTCCTCGTAAATTTGAGGCCACGTGCAGTGTGAAAACTCCTTTGCCATATTTGGGCTGAAACTAGGATCAACCTAAGCCCAGACCCATCTAACTTTAGTTGAGTGTTTAATGTTTAGAAGAAGTCAGATACCTTTTTTTTCCTGATTAAATAGAAATCAGATAATTTTGAAAGCCTGCCAAGGAACTTTTCTATTAAGAACCAAGCCAAAATTTGTCGGCCCGAATCCGGCTTAAAATTGTAAAATTCTTTGGTGGGTTAGGGGTAATAAAAGGAATGCGTCTCAGATGCTCCGTCCGATAGGAGAGGATAGCGAGCTAGAATTACATGTTAGTGGTTAAAGCAGACTTCTTTGACTATTCAACATCTCTCCGTCTCTTTCCTGCTCGACACTCTTTTGGGAACAGAAGCTTCGGAAGAAGATATAAGGACAAAATAAAACAAAACAGAGAAGAAAAATCTAATCGTAGAATTATATCACAGAAATGAAGCTGATTCCTTTTTCACACGTTCCTCAGAAATGATTCCTTTCTTGTAAAAAGGCAAACAAACAAAAAAAGCAGAGAAGAAAAATGTAAATGAATCAGCTGTATTGAAAAATCTACCCGTCGCTTGGAAAGCAATGATCCTGTTAGGGGTGGGTTAGATGACTTGATTTTTCGCAGACCTACTGGTTCGTTTTCGAGCATTTCCACCCCCTCACTTTTGCCTAGGCTATCTTGAATAAGGACAAAAAAAATTGAAAAAAGCCTTTCCCACCGGATGAATTTTGCCCGGGCAATTGGTGGGGGCCACATTGCCCCTGAGCCCGAGCCCGAGGACAGAAGGATTTTATTATTATTATTCAAGTTGTTTTTTGTGGTCCATTAAGGAAAAGATTTGTATCTCGATGGCTATTTAATCAAACAAAAATTCACACAAAATCAATAAAAATATTTTGAATAGTAATTGCGGGGAGCCCTTGTCTTTTGCCCGGGCAAGAATGGTAGGATAGGGTTAAAAAATATGAAAGGCAAATACTATTTGACATGAATAGTAATTGTTTAGGGGAGCCCTTGCCTTTTGCCCAATCAAGAGGGGTGGAAGTGCTCTTAGGCGTAATCAATGAGGGAGTGCCACCCTCTCTTTTTTGTTTCTCATTTTGTCATTTTGTTGTTGGGCTGAGGGGAATCTCCCATGTGTGAGATTGGATTTTCGCTTGTTTGGCCAAGGAGCAATGGTCATTATTTGTTTGACACCCAACACAGTTACTTAGAGGACAAAGAGCCCCATAGGCTCTATGAAAAGAGGTAGTTACCCTCTATTCTCGTACACTCGCTCTTCATCGTCTTCTTCACTTTGTCTATCTTCTTCTTCGCCTTCCATTACCTTTCTCAGTTCATCACCCTTGATTTTCTTTGTTCTATTAGGATGAAGATAAGGAATGGTTTTGAATTTAGTCAAAACCTTGTCCTGCTTATTAGGGAATATCCTGAGTCGATCTTCTCGTTGGAATGTAATCTGTGTACAACTGATATAACCGTTCAATCCAATTCCATGTACAGCTAGTGCAATCGTTGTAATCCAGTCAATTCTTATAGCTGCTATATATATATATATATATATATATATATATATATATATATATATATATATATATATATATATATATATATATGGCTTACTGTACCTCAGCCTGCAGGCTGAGAGAGTTTCTCAGCCTGCGGGGCGTGGCTGAATATAAGCCACACATCGGTCGCAGAGTGTGGGCGCCAAAAAAATCAAAAAAATCCCGCCTAAACAATCGTGAAACAAATTGACAAAAATACCCCTTTTATATGACGACTGCGACTTCTAGCATTGAAAAGTAAAAAAATATTCCATGGTCGCATACTTAATACAGAATAAAGAATACCGGAGGAAACATGCTATCGTATAGCAATGCGACCTCCTTCAGTACTGCGACCAAAGTCGCAAACTTCTTTCTCATTACGATGATGATGACGAAGATTAGAAGTTTAAAAAATTGTATTTTGTTTTTTTTAATATATAAATCTGTTTTCTAAAGTTAATTGTGTGAATTACATTTTTTACTACTATGTCTTGGTTGAAATGCTGTACAATTGTTACAAACCTTCATTTTAAATATTTTACGCTAAACGAATATACTGCGACCATGGACGCAGTTAATAATTATATTACTTCACCCTTATAAATTTTTAAAATGAAAGGTTGCGACATTGGTTGCAGTTGCTGGACGCAGACTTAATAAATACACTGCGACCTTGGTCGCAGTTGCTGGACTTTAGTCTTAATCAACAACAACACTGCTACCTTGGTCGCAGTTTCTGACCGTAGTCTTAATAAAATAAACTGCGACCTTGATCGCAGTTGTTGGTGTTTAGTCTTAATAAAATACACAGCGACCTTGGTCGCAGTTGCTGGTCTTTACTCTTAATCAACAACATCACTGCGACCTTAGTCGCAGTTGGTGGTCTTTATAAATAATCAACAACAACATTGCGACCTTGGTCGCAGTTGATGGCCGCAGTCTTAAAAAAATAATCTGCAATCTTGGTCGCTATTGCTGGTCTTTAATCTTAATCAACAACAACACTGCGACGAGGTGACACGTCACCGCAGCAGTTGCTTAGTCGCAGTCTTTGGTCGCAGTGTCGACCCTGGTCGCAATAGTTACTGTTTGCAATGTATCTTATGCGACCTTGGTCGCAGTGTCATCTATGGTCATAGTTATTTTGTTTGCAATGCATGGCTGCGACCAAGTTTGTAGTTTATTAAAAAAACAAATATGCTTTTTATTTATGTCCAGGCATTTATCTCCAGGCATGTGAAAATGATACACAACGCTCTGTTATACAATAAGATTGAGTGTTACAATATAGCAGTACAAAGAAGACTAAATATCAAAAGAGCCAAGAAGACTAAACATCAAAAGAGCCCTTGTTGACTAAGAGCAATCTTCTTCTTGAGGTCTGGTGGCAGCAGAATCCTCCGATTCCACCTGACCCTCCAAAGTGGCGGGATACGATCTTTCGTTGATGAACATCTCTTCACCAGAAGGTTATCCAGTGAGCATGGAGTTTCCTCGATGTCACTTCTGGGGTAAGAGAGGAGGTTTTGAGACCTCACAGGGAATGCTACCCACCACTATATCCACCACATCCCCCGCCGCCATACCCACTCTGACCATCCGTTATCAGCAAGCTTGACTGGTGCATCAAGTCAGAGCAGATCTCGGTGAGGCTTAAGTCCTCGTCAGGGATCATGACTTCTTCCCTTGTGAACGACGAGGACCATGACTTCTTCCCTTGTGGACGATGAGGTCTATGACTTCTTCCCTTGTGGACGAACATCGATCAAGTTCGTCCATAGGGTCATCTTCATCCATGGAGGCAGGCCCCTGTTAGAGACTCTGAATAAGGCGGAAATTCTCAGAGCAATTGCTCTCGAATGATGACAGTCTAATTATGGGCTGTTAAAGGGAGAAGGTGAGACCTATTTATAGGCAGCCCATAATAACCATAATTAATGGTTCATTAATCAGAATCGTCGGCATTAATAGTCTCCAACCGCCAGCGCCGGTTTGGCATTAAAAGACATTAACGCCTAAACCCAATGAAGAGCCGACGCGTGGACAACCGCTTCGGGAAACAACGAATGGTGCGGGTTCGTCAACGTAGACTTGACGTTAAAAGATCTCATAAAATCTTTATGACAGGTCGCGTCTCACGGAGTGACTCCAAGTCGCATCAGACAACAGACAACTTTATCAATAACAACACTGCGACCTTGGTCGCATTTAACCATGTACACTGCGACCAAAGACTTTGACTAAGGTCGCAGTTTAAATGTACAATGCGACCAAAGACTCTAACTACATTATATACAAAAAAATTAATTACTTAACGTACTGCGACCAAAGTCGCAGTCCATGTAATGCAACCCTAGATTGCAGTTGCTGGCCATCTTTATCAGTAACAACTGCGACCTTGGTCGCATTTAACCATGTACACTGCGACCAAAGACTTTGACTAAGGTCGCAGTTTAAATGTACAATGCGACCAAAGACTCTGACTACATTATATACAAAAAAATAAACTATAAAGTAGAATTTTATCGCAGGCTGAAAAAATTGATCTGAAAAGATTTTATATTTTCAAAAAAAATTTTATCGCAGGCTGAAAAGGAGAAACTAGATCTTTCAAAAAAGAGGTAAAGAAATAGGGCGAAAAGTAATTTATATCTTATAAAGAGCGGCAAAATAAAAAGGGGAGAAAATAATAATAAACAATAAGGAAAAGTTATCGAAAGGGGTATTTTTCTCATATATATATATATATATATATATATATATATATGAGAAAAATGTATATCAGCCCGCGGGTTGAGAGTACTCTCTCAGCCTGCGGTGACGTGGCTCAATTTGTTACCTCACTGACTTGCGGCCCGCTTTTAGGAAGAAGTTAAATTACCAAATACCCCTTATGAAAAGCTACTTTTTCTTTAACTTTCATTATTGTTTATTATTTTTTTCCCAAAAGGCAATTTTTGTAGCGCACGTTGTCAGACTTGTTTATTATTCTTTTTTTCCCCCTTTCTTTTTGCCGCTCTTTATATGATTTAGTTTATTGATTATAAATTATTTTTTCCCCCTATTTCCTTACCAGTCTTTGTCAGATCTAGGGTCGCAGTGCAATGACTGCGACTTAGGTCGCAGTACGATAGGTAGGTGTTTCCTTTATATTAACACGCATAGCGACCAAGGTCGCAGTGTTGTTGTTGATTAATACTAAAGACCAGCAATTGCGACCAAGGTCGCAGTGTATTTTATTAAGACTCGGCCAACAACTGCGATCAAAGTCGCAACCTTCATTTTAAAATTAACCTTAGAAAACAGATTCATATATATTTAAAAAAAATAAAATACAATTTTTAAACTTCTAATCCTCGTCATCACTATCGTAATCAGATTCGTCGTCAAGAGTATGACTGCTTTCGTCTTCCGTATCGCTTTCCGTCCCTTCCTCCTCTTCAGCGATAATCTCCTCTTCGCTTTCTCCCTCTTCATGTTTGTATTTTGGTTCATCAATGAACTCCCAGAACGGGTCGTCTGTATCAAGCTCATCTTCTGACCCGTAGCGAGGCATATCTTCAGAATTATACATCCAATCATCATTAGATGATTGGCTTCTTTCCGGTGAAGACGGTGGAGAAGACATTTTTTGAATCTATTTTCCGAACAGTGAGAGTAACGAGTTTGAGCAAAAATAATTTAGTATGTTTTTAATCCTTTGCTGATGGCTCTTTATATATTTTTAATCCCGGAATTCCAAAGGGTTTAAGCTCTCAAACCACGTGAATATCTCCCAAACTTATTTTCTATCTTTTTCCCAAAAATTGTATACTTCCTAGGTGACTGTTCAGTTATCCAAAACAGTTTAAAAGTTAATACACTATAACTTTAAATTACTTTGAACTCCAAAACAGTACATTATTGCGACCATAGTCGCATTGGGAACTGATAAATGATTAAGTATATATTATGCGACCATGGACTGCGACCACGATCGCAGTACCGCGACTATGGTCGCAGTATTTAACGAGAGCGATAGTATAATCACAGTTTACGTATTATTTTATATTCTTTTTGTTCTTTATTTTTGACTGTTGTCTGAATAAGGACTGATTTTATAGTCACAGTTCACCGGTGTTTTTGTCTCAGCCGCCTATAACGTATGAATTATTTTTAATTATTGCATCCGTAGGAGGACTGCGACTATGGTCGCAGTGTTTAAGAGCAGCAGTCGCAGTTTGGATATGTAATTAAAAGAGCTTATAAGTTAATATAGTGAGAAAGAGACCTTACAAAAAAATAGAATTAAAAGCTTTTAAAAGAAGACAAAATATAATTGAATATCAGAAGATCAGGAAATCCTAATCCTCGTCATTATCACCATCATAAGCAGATTCATCGTCTTCATTCTTCTGCTCTTCCTCTTTATCACTTATTTCCTCATCATCTTCCTATTTTTGAGGTTTTTTTTGTTTCACCGATGAACTCCCAGAATGGATCGTCTCTATCAAGCTCTTCTTCTGACCGTTGCTAGGAAGCGAGTCTACAGCATCAGAGGACATGCTTTCATCAAGCATGTCTCCATCAAGTGGCAGAGGAATAATGTCTTCTTCACTAATCCACATGAAAACTTCATTATCATCATGAATAGGAGGATCAGTTAATACATTATTTGATGTAGTGAGACAGTCAAAAGGAGTGAAGTCCAGACTGGTATCAGATTCACTAGAATATCCTGAAGACAAAGGACCGGTGGGGAAAGGATTGAAGTTGAAATCTAAGTGTTCAGAGAAGAAGATGGGGATGACATGAATTCAAGAATGAATTTTTTTTTGGAAGTTTTTGAAATCAAATTGAAAAGGAAGAGCAAAAATATAGTTTTTATGTATGAGATAATATATTAGTAACAAGCATTATATAAAGGTCAATATTTTTGGAAGAACATGAATAGTAATAATAATTGTTACAGGTGATGGTTGAGTATGGTAAGAAGTTGTAAAAAAAAATTAAATATTTAATTGAAGATTTATTGCGGGAGAATCCGAAGAGTTCTTTTTTTTCCAGAGGTTTAGTTTAATATATGAAGTACAAATTAACTTTTTATAGAATTGTTTGCCTATATCTTTAGATTACATATGGTACACATCTTTCCTTTCTCGAGATTAACATTAGTGCATCTCTTTTTTCTAGACTGTTGTTGTATCACAGTAGAAAGAATATTAATTACTTCATTTAATTCAGTGTAATTAATATAGTAATTTTTATAAGATTTGATATACGAGAATTGATCTCAGGGTCGCATGGCTAATCCACCCTAGTCGCATATTAAAAATCTTTTACATAAGGCATGGGAAAGAAGATTGCGACTTTGGTCGCAGTACTGAAGGAGGTCGCATTGTTGTACGATAGAATGCGACTAGGGTCGCAGACGTTATATAAAGAAGTTTTGTTATACAATGACTGCGACTAGTGATTGCGACTGTGTCGCAGTTGTCATATAAAATTGAAATTATATTGTATTAGGATGCATAAAAATGTTTTGTTATACTATGAGTGCGACTAGTGACTGCGACTGTGTCGCAGTTGTTATATTGTATTAAGTCTGCGACCATGGCATGTTTTTTAAATTTTCAATGCTTCTGCTTATTTTACATTATATTGATCCAATTTTTTTTAATTATATTTTTTGATGTATTAAAATTATGAATTTTATAACTGTAGATATATTCAACTGAAATTTTGTTTGTTCATGACTTTATTCCAGTTTAGAATTAAAAAAGGGGTATTTTTGTCAATTTGTTTCACGATTGTTTAGGGGGGATTTTTTTGATTTTTTTGGCGCCAACACACTGCGGCCGATGTGTGGCATATATTCAGCCACGTCCCGCCGGCTGAGAAACTCTCTCAGCCTGCAGGCTGAGGTACAGTAACCCCTATATATATATATATATATATATATATATATATATATATATATATATATATATATATATATATATATATTGGAAAACAGAATCTCTATCTAAATTGAGGGGAATTCGTTTCTTTCCATGGTATCAGAGCTACCGGTTAATTAGTCCTTAAAATTGTATATTTCATACCACATCTTCACATTTATTTAATATTAAATCCTATTAATAATACTTCTCTTACATGTTTCTAGGTCCATGGCATGAAATGAAGAAGAAGCCTAAAATCCCATTTAATTGGTGATTAAAAGCCTACAAGAATAGCCATTAATCTTGGAGGGTGGTTTCGTCAAAACCGGAGGCCCAAATCTGGATTCCAGGAAGTACGACCGACGGGGGGACAGGCGGGGGGCGCGCAGCAGGCGGCGTAATTGCCGCGTTTTTCGGCAATGTCTTGGAGCTGTGCGTCGTGATTTAACGCGCAGCTCCATACAGCTTCCCTGGTGCCCTCTTTCACCTATAAATACCTTAGGATTTTCAGAGCATGAGGAGGAGAAGTTTTGAGGAGTTTTAGTATAGTTTTAGAGTAGTTTCTTCTTTTCAGGGTAGTTTAGGTTAGTTCTTCTTCTTCTTCTTCCTCTTTATATTTTTTTATGTCTTATAGATTTTGTAATAGGAAAGAGAGTAGCACATGGGTGGAAAGAAAGAGTGCTTGTAATGGAAGGTGACAATTTATGAAAGGTTCTCCCTTTATCTCTCCTTATTTTTTCTCTGTAACTCCTTGTACATGCTTAGCTATTTTCTCTTATGGTAACTAACTACTAACCACTAACTTGCTAACTTATTATTTAATAATCCACATGAATCTAATAGCCTCTACTTGGCCTTGCTCTTGTAAGAGCCAATGATGGCTCATGATGATGGATTCTAATACTCTAACATTCTAACTCTCTAACAAGGCAACATTACTTTATTCCATACTTGCTCTTGTTTAGTTTTAATGGTTTATGTGTATTTTGTACTTATTTTTTGAGTTTGAATGTGAAAGTTATCTTATGGGTCATGCTTTGAAACGCTCTTGAACCAAGAATAAGTAATGACCAAGGATACATGTGAGGCAACTATCACTAAGAGGTTAGCATAGTTAGCGTAGTCAAATTTTTCATATGAGTTTGAGCAACCAGAACTCTATATGTAAGCTTGAGATAGAGCTCCAAATGCATCTGTATCACTTTGTTATCCATCATCAAAAGCTTTCAATCTGTAGGCTTCAACAGTTAACATAACACGGGAACACAAACTGTTAATGCTTCTATCGCCTCCCGTCCCTGTGGATTCGACCCTTTGAGCCAATGCTATAACGGAAGTATCGAGGGAACATAAGCACATGCATTTACATTGATTTCATAAAACACACATTTTCAAGTGCTGGTTCTGCCCCGACCAAAATTTTGGCGCCGTTGCCAGGGACGAGAATGGTTTAAACTCACATTTTTGTTAACATTTTCTTCTCTATTTTGGTGTGCAGGGTAATAATTGTAGAAACTGAATATTGCAGAAGTATAGTCTTGCTTGCATGTCCCTGCTCTAGAAAGCAAGGACCCTGCTTCCATAATTGTGCCGCGGAAACCCAAGGATAATCACGAAAACGCGACATTTGTGTGGCATTTGGACTTCATCTTTTGCATGGTTCTTGCAAGTTGCATATATTGATACATTCTTCTGCTAATTTTCTGCTTTGATTGCCTAAACATTGTAATAAATTAAAGAACTAAAATACGATATTTGTACGCTTTTAAAACGATTTAGACATTTGCATTTAGGCACGTGTCAAATTCAATTTTAATATACAGTATTTTGTTCTGTTGTTGTGATTTGGATTAAGGTGTACATATGGCATTGCATATAGCATAGGACAAATACGTGGGTGATTTATTCGCTTTGTGTTATATTCTTGTCTATATTGCACACTTGCACGAATTGAACTTAAGGGCATAACCTAATACAAGATAAGGTGGGGATTTCATTATCCTTCCTTAACCAAAAAACTACCTCCCCACTCACACAACCCAAGCCCTAATAAAAATTGATAGACGTTGGCCCCTAGGAACATCTCGGACTCATTAAGAGATTGACCGAGGGTGGAACTAATTTTGAACCTTAATCTTGTGAAATCGGTGTCTAAGGTTAGGGATTAAGAGGTTACGCCTCGAAAATACCGTAGTTTGGCATAATTACAGCCCATTTCTTACGCACGGATACCTCTCACTATATTTTGCTCTTATCTGGCCAATTAGCTTATGGTCAGATTCATACAACAATCTCCCCCGGGTAATTGACCAGTTAGGAATCGTCTAGGTCTAGGTCAACCTTAGTATAGGCTTGGTTTTGATTTTTCGTTTCTTTTTGTTTGTTTTTTTTTCTTTTCTTGTTTATATTTGTTTGTGAAATAGAATTCAACAATAACAATTTTTTCAATCCTAATATGAATCCATATTTCACACTGACCCCATTTGATTCGGATAATTCCAACCCGGCTTTTTACAATATGAACCAACCAAATACACCGGGCTAGACTTATCCGAATCAATACAACCCATACCCCCAATCTTATGACTATAATTGTCAAAATATTTTAACTCTTCACAGAGTCAATGGGGATTCACCTCCCCCGAGTCAAATTTTCAACCACCTTGTCTACGATTTTGACAATTTTCACAACATGCATTCTCCAATTTCGCTTCCTATACCCCTTTTCTAGAACCACCAATTGAAGAAAAATCTGAGTTAGAAAAGAGTATAGAAGCCAACCTGCAAGAGGTCAAGTGATAATTTCAGAAAATGTTGGCCTCCCCAATTTCACAATATTTTCAAGAGTCTTACTCAGTCCCACCTCTTCAAAATGACCAAACATTCATTTTCGAATTGACTGAGGAACTCTTGCTTGAGTCCGAGCAACAGTCTCAAAACTTGTTGGACTCACAATTTTCACAATTTTTTCAAAACCAAGATTCCAACACTCTCTTTCTAGACAACCATATGAAGAAAAATCTGAGCTAGAAAAGAGTGTAGAAATCTTGTATGAGACCTCACAACAATTTCAAAAATCTTTTACCCAGTCTATCGATAGGTTAGAGCATAACTGAGTCAATTGGTTAACATTCATAGGAATGAGGAAACTCACTCTTATCAATCTTTGACCAATCTAGATATCTCTAACTCTATCAATGTAGATCAGGAATCATGTTATTTTAGAAACCAAGATTCAATTTCATCAGCACACCCATTTGAACTTGACCAACATTAAAATTTTGAGAACCATGTCGATATTTTTGGCAAGTTATCCTTTTTCTGAAATTAAACTTGAGCATGAATATGAACCTGAACCTCAATTTGGTAATTCAGTTTCACTTTTTGATTCACTATTGACTCCGGTATCTTTACCTCACTTTAATCCTTATCCTGAGTCAACATTGGATCCTACGCCAATCCATCGTGAAATTGAATCACCAATCTTTTATGATCAACAAATTGAACTTGACCAATTTCATACTTTTGAATGTCCCATTGATAAATTGGCAAGTTTTCCTTTTAAAGAAATTAAACTTAGACAAAAATGTGACTTCGATCCTCAAATTTGTGATCCAGTTCAAATTCCTGAATTAATATTGACTCCTATTTCGCTACCCAATTTGAGCAACATTTTAGAGTCAGTTTTGATTCTCATACCTGTCATTCTTGAACTTGAATCACCAATCTCAGAGAGTCACATTCCATTGTGGGGAAATGGATGTGGACTTGAATTTCAACTTCTTGATTTGGACCCGATTCCTGAACTAATTTTGACTCCTGAACCTTTACTTGACTTAAGTCAAATTCCTGAGTCAGTGGTCGTTCCTATGCTTCCTGAGTCTAAATCAATCATTCCATCTTTTCATATTCCATTTTGGGACAAGGGTGTTGATAAATTTGATTCTGAAATTATTTTGAAAATTTGAAAATTTGATGGGGTAAAATTCTTAATAAAAATCATTCATGTGCACATCATTATAGTGGGTTGTATTATAGAAATTTCTGATGGGTTCCTCAGAACTCCACGGAAATTGGATTGGGCTGCATTTTGTGGACCAATCAGACCACCACCGGACCACCACCTTGAGGTGATTTTTCCTTCCCTCTTTATTTGTTTCATGCATACATACATCACGATGCATTGAGGACAATGCATGAGATAAGTGTGGAAAAGTTTTTACTAACGTAGAGTTTTTAGATTTTCTTTCTTCTTTCACTTCTTTTAGGATATTCTTAGAAATTTTCCTTTTGTATAGGATTTTTCTCTTTCTTTAAAAATTTTTTGAAAAAAGAGACAATATTTTGATCTATTTTTAAGGAAAATTAAGATGATCTTAGAAATTAAGGAAACCTTAATTATGACATCTTAAACTAAGTTGAAATAATAGATCTTGTTTAAAATTATAGGATAAGTATAAAAGATTGGGGAGATAATTTTACCTTGAATTTTTTGGCTAAGATAGTATGCGCTTCACACTTACACATTTTTGAGATGAAAACAAAGACCCAAAATGTCATAAAGTAAAAAGAATTAAATAAAAAATATATATGGTACAAATAAATAAAAAAAACCACTAATTAAGCTGGATAATTATGTCTCAAGAAGCATAATTATTCACGCCTAATGGTGATCATAAGAAATAAATAATTCCTCTTAGTTTTGTAGCCTTGTTTAATCGAGTCCTTATACCCGAGGGATGTTTTCTCATATGGTGCCCTAAGGTCGTCCGGTCTGGGAGTCATCGGTTAAAGGCTCACTACCCGGGTAAACTAGAAAGCCTAAGTAAACTAAGGGATGAAGAAAAAAAGAAGAAGAAAAAAAAGATATATATATATATATATATATATATATATATATATATATATATATATATATATATATATATATAAATGGCTTGATGGTTGGAGTTGAAATCCTAGAAATCATCACTATTACAAAGTGCATAATATCTAGGTTTTATGAGGGATAAAATATTCAATCCAGCTTTGAATTCTTACCTTAATTGAAGACAAGATCTTGCATATAGACTAAGTTTAAAGAAGAACAATTTTTTGTGGACTTATGATCTTAAATCTCTTATATTTTTGCAAAAATATTTTGAAAACTTGTCTCTCTTTCAAAAAGTGTTTTCAAAATACTAATATTTGTCTTCTTTCTTTATCGATTTTGTGGGTGCAATCCACTAAAAATCCTCCAGAGATAAAACTCGTCCTTTAGGGAAAACCTAGAGGTTTAACGGCTTGTTGCATGCGCTAGTGCAATCGCGTTACCTGCGAAAGTGGTGTAATAATATTTGTAGTATAATTTTTCTTTTTCTTATTTTGCTCGGGACGAGCAAAAGATAAGTGTGGGGGTGTGATTAGTCTATAGTTCTACATTATTATATCGCATTTTCCTACTGATTTATGAATAAAATATCGATCTAAACCGTGTTTTGGTCTCTCTTGCAGATAATCAAGACAAGGAGGGAAAAAGGGTAATAAGAACTTAATTAAACCCATTTTGGGTAATTAAATCTAGATTTCTTAGAGTCCAAGTAAGGGAGCTTCTAGAAGATGCATTGAACCTAGACCCTTGGCATGTCAGACGAATATCCGGACGAAAATAACTGAATCTGAGCACATCTGGAAGGTCTCTGAAGTATGGCGAATATGCTCGCCAAAACCAAGGACCTAAGTCCCTAGTTTGGCCACGAAAACATGGCTATGGCCGTGTTTCTGTGGCCCTATAGGAGAGCCACGCGTCGATTTTCGACGTGTGGCCTCATTTTGTCTTATAGAAGCCATTTTTGCCTATATATACCCCTGTAAAGCCCCGAAATGCAAGCAGATTGAAAATAGGCTAGGTTTTCTATCTTTTAGTGTAGTGTAGTGTAGGTGTTCTTCTTCTTTCTTTTGCATTTTCATTTCATTTTTCAGAACATGTATTAGGGCAGAGAGATTCAGAGAGAAAATGAGAGAGATTGATGTAATAGATGAAGTTAATCTATATAAAGGTGTCTCCTTTCTTCTCCATTATAATCTTCTCCATCTTCTACATGATACTTAGCTAATCTTTCTTCTCATGATAATCTAACTACTAACCACTAACCTTCTAACCACTTACTTGATAATCCACATGAATCTAGCAGCCTCTACAAGGCCTTGCTCTTGCAAGAGTCATTGATGGCTCATAATGATGAATTATAACATTCTAACATTTCTAACATCTAACCTACTAACTTGCTAACTTACAATGCTAACTTTATTTCATGCTCACCTCTAAACGGTTTTGATAATTTAATAGTAGCTTGCAACTTGTTGGTATGGGTGTGGTTTGAATGTTGATGAATAATCTTATGTGCCATACTTTGTATCATCTCTTGAAGCCAAGGACTAGTGATGTCCAAGAATCCATGTGAGACAATTATCACTAAGAGGTTAGCTTGGTTAGTGGAGCAATTAGTAGTTAGTATCCATGAGTTTTCTTTTTATCTTATTTTAAAAACTAATTCCAAAATGTTTTATCATTTTTTCTATCGTTGTTTTTACCATCTTCTTAGTTTACCTTTGTTTCATTTTCTTTCTGTTTTCAAAATCACTTCTCTTTTATTTTCACATTGTCGCTTTTTTCGCCTCTCCTCACCTATCACTTCTAGATTTTCTTTTCTTTCTTCTTTTTCTCATTCTTTAACAAAAAAGAAATTGTTAACATAACACGTGAATATAAACTGTTAATGCTTCTATTACCTCCTGCCCCTGTGGATTTGACCTGTTGAGTCAATGCTATAACAGAAGTATCGAGAGAACATAAGCACATATGCATTTACATTGATTTCATAAAATATACGTTTTTTAAGTGCTGGTTCCACCCCGATCAGAGAACGAGTGTAAAAACAAGGGTTTTGATAGTTGGAAGGGTAAATATGAGAAGTAAAAATAAAAGCAATGGTGAGGATTGAATATGGGTAGAGATCGGATCCAAAAAATCATGAAATGGGTCAGATTCGAAAGTCATAAATCCAATAACAGAACACAACTTTATACATCTTTAGTCGACTTGAGTTTATGATTAGTCAACTAATCCATTTCTTAGTCGACTAATTGTTCAAAATAGTCGACTAATTCTGAAGAATTCTAAATACTATATTTCTGTTTTCTTACAGTAGTCGACTAGTAACTTGTTAAGTCAATTATAGACTTTGTTAAAGTGACCAATAAGTAAAAAATGCATTAAAATAAATCTAAAAAATAATTTAAATATCAGAAATATTACAAATACCAAGTCTCTTCAGAATCTCTTAAAAATATCTTCTTTAAGAGGTTTTGTAAAAATCTCTGCAACTTGATTATCAGTTGATATAAAATTTAATGAAATATCACCTTTTAAAGCATGATCACGTAAAAAATGATGTCTAATATCAATATGCTTTGTACGTGAATGATGAATTAGATTTTTAGATAAGTTAATAGTGTTGGCCCAAAGGCCTTCCACTCTAGTTTTGATGATGATTAACTCATGTAGTTATATGTACTAATTATCCTGTGATTTTAGTTTCAGATCATTAACCAAGATATTAGTAGGTGATTAGCTTCAACAAGATGGTTTGGAAGCTTTCACATGATGATTCAAGAGCCCGAGCGTCAAAGATGATATCTAGCACTCATTGGAGTCAAGCTCGGTGAATCAAGCTTTGGATCGAGTCAACTTGGAGATTGCGCTCTATAAGAAGACATCGGTACCTAGTTTAGTTTTGTGTTTTAGATCCAAATTGTAAAGATTAGAATAGTATGATATGCTCAAGTTCACAACACATACGTTTCATGTATTGAATATTGATTTTGGTTTATGGTTTAACCGATCTTGGTTTTCATGAATAGTTAGATCAAAACAAGTTTACATGGTTTAATGTATATTAGAGTTGTTCTATATACATGCATGCTTCAACTACTTAGACAAACTTACTTTGATATACCTATTCATGTGTTTTAGGTTTTGTGTTTTAACAAAACTTATTTTTGGTATTATAGACAAAAACTATGATATATATATGTTTCATGTATATTGGATTATATCCATATACATCATGCCTAAATGTTGTTTAATATCATGTTTTTGTATTTGGATAAGTTTTGGACAAAATATATTTTCAATTCAAAATCCAAGTTTTAGAAAATACGGTTTTGGTTTTTGGTAAAAATGATAGGACACAAAAATAGTTCAAACTGCATGATATTTGAGTTGAAATTTTTATCACATGTTTATATATCAATGCAAAATGATAAAACTATTTTTGGGGATTTTTAAGTATTTTACAAGATTTATTAAAAATATTTTAACATGTTTTCTGACCCAGTTTTGACCCAGTTCTGTGCCTGTTCGGTCGACCGTACGGTCGACCGACGTGCACAACCTTGTGCACGTCTGGCTGGCACTTGGCACGGTCGACCGGTCGGTCGACCGTCCTAGAGAGCAGTGCTCTCTGTATCTGGCGGTCGACTGGAACTGAGAGCAGTGCTCTCTGTTCTTTTCGGTCGACCGGGCGGTCGACCGGATGGTGCCTGCGGTCAAATCTGACCATTGGCCGGTCGACCGGCCGGTCGACCGGTAGGCCAAATCTGGCATTTTTAGCTGCCAACGACTATATTTTTCTGGGGACTATAAATACCCCTTTAAAGGCCAGTTTTCACTAAGAATTTTTGGACGAATTTTCTGAGCTTTATCTAGTGTTTTCACAGCAATCAAAAGAAGTTTTTGGGCTTTAATTGAACAATCCATTTGGTGTTTTTGCTAGGGTTTGGACAATCAAAGAAAAGAATTTTTGGGAAAAGATTTTGATTGAACTTCTTCATCTTGATTTCTAGTTTTTCTCAAAGATTTTCTTTGTGATTTTGATTTCCATTCCATTGGTTTTCACCACACTTGAGCTACATCTATTTTCTTATTCTATAGGATCTTTGTGTAACGCCCCGATCCCACGGATACGGAGACGTCACTGCGACGTATATACGTAGGTCAGAAAATGCCCCCACGCATATACGCTAAGCAATAAGTACAACAAGAATCAGAGTACACGACAAAGCGTGATATCCATACATATGCCAACATAAAAGTACAAGTACAAGTCAGCACAAAATATGATAAAATATTACACATTACATGTATCTTTTATCACAACCAAGTTCAAAAGCAAAAGATACAATATAAACACAAAATGCTCACGAGTAGGATGAAGATCCCGTGAGTCAAAAAGAGAGATCTGGCACAAGGACTGGAGCTAATCGGCCTGCTCACTAAAGAAAGCTCGATCTTCTGTGGATGGCTCCACTTCGATCCAAGCTTCGGAACCTGAACATACAAATCCAAGGGAGTCAGGACCTCCCAACAATGAACAGGCTACAGCCAAATGGCTAGGAGAACAAAAATATGAGAGTTAGAACAGTACAATGAATACCAATCAACAAGTAATGGAAGTATAAAGAGTAAAAGTCAGAATACAATAAATCCACAGTTAGAGTCTATTATTATTATTACTTGTCTCACTGTGATATCTAGCTATGTGACCCAGCGTCCCAGCGCACATAGATCCATATCCTAGTAAAGCAAGGTTGTTATTGGAAACCAGCGGTTGTATCGACGAACTATGTTTACAGTGGATCCCGTACATGCCCGGGATAACGGTCCAGGATTGTTCCGTTGCTTGGTGACGGAAGCCAGCCGCTAGGCTAACAGGAGGGACTTATGTATGCCCTTTATCATGATAGTATTCAGGAAGAGGGAGCAAGCACTCCCCTCGGTCCCCTGGTGGCCCACAGGTCAGACCGGAACATGAGTTGCACAACATTCCTAAAACCACTGTAAACACGAACACATATCGATATCCGCATGTTTTCCCCCGACCCAATATAAGTTGGTCCATTTTATACAAAAGTCAAGTGTATCATGCTTGGTTCAAGTGATGGCATGATAAGTGGTGATATCCATTTATTAACAAGTTATGGAATGAGACTACACAATGATAAGTCATGAAGTGGAAATATATAAAAACAAGTCATGGTGTAATATGAAGTAAGATCCATCAAGTAACATGTCATGAGGTATCAGTCATGAAGCACAAGTAACAATAATACATAGCACATGAACCAATGATAAGATCCAATTTCAGAAAAGAAATCAACTAAGACAAACAGTCAGAATTAGTCGACTAGGTGGAATGGTTAGTCGACTAATAGGGGTCTTAAGTCGACTAACAGTCTGGATTAGTCGACTAAAACTGAGTTCCAGAGAGTTGGATTCTGGTTTCAGGAAAAGTTAGTCGACTAAGTGGAAGGGTTAGTCGACTAACAATGATTATAAGTCGACCAACAGATACTTAAGTCGACTAAATCTGTGATACAGAGAGTTGGGATTTATTTCAGGGAAAAGTTAGTCGACTAGGGTCAAGGATGTAGTCGACTAAGGGTCTCTAGTCGACTGGTAATTTGGTCTAGTCGACTAAAACTGTGTTCCAGAAAAGGTTACGTTTCAAAACAGAGGGGTTAGTCGACTAATACCTAGGTCAAGTCGACTAATCGTCTAGAAACAGAATACAGAACAGATTTTCTGATGGTTGTGTTTGATGTCTAAAAACATGATTTTGAAGATGTAAATATACAAGATATGAGAACACAAGTGTGCTAGGAATTAGACAAGTCTTGGTGAGTAAAAATACTCACTTTGAACGGTTAAATCGAGGCTTTACGAGTTCCGAAAAGATCGTAGTCGACGATATCACCAACTTGATCCTTGGCGATATTGCGGACGATCCCAATCCAAAGAAGTGGTGGTTGCTTGAGATGGAGAAGATGACCTAGGTGATGTTTTGGAGTTAGGGTTTGAGTTGAGATGAAGGAGGATTTGGTGAGGGTGAAGGTCTCTCTTGGTGGAAGGAAGTAAAAAAGGAAAAGAAGTGTAAAGGAAATGTTTAAATAGGTTTTTGATTTTGCAAAGGAGATGCAATTTATGTAGAAGAGAGGGGGCTTTGTGTAAATAGGGGAGGGGATGAGTGTCCCTCTTCTTGGCCACTTGGCCGGCCATGGGGAGAGAGAGAGAGAGAGACATTAAATGAGGGGGTTGGTGGAAGTGAGTGGAGGTGAAATTTTGGGAAAAGATTGGAATTTTGGGAAAATAGAAAAACTTGTGGTTGTGGAGGAAGGAAGGAAATTAAGAAAAAAGGAAAAAGGAAAGGAAATTATAAATGAAAATATTTTCTCTTGGATTTAAAAATGAAAAGACAAATTCCCGGGTTTAAGTCGAGGATGCGGAAAACGTTTCGGAAAATACCGAAATCGTCCGAAATTCAAGTATCTCGGAACGACCCGAAAATTTTACAAAAAATCAAGAGTAATATTTTAAGACTCATGGTGAAATTTGTTTGAAGAAATAATTTATAGTTTTAAAACTAAAAATCCCGGAATCAGTTATCTACCGACTCTGTTGGAATTTTCATAAATTCATAAAATTCTCAGAAAAAGTATTTAGATAGAAAATATGATTCTAAGAAATAAAGTCTAAAGGACCTTCTAGAAATTCCTAACTGTTTGTGAAATAAAAAATCCGAGAATCGATCAGCGGCACTGGTCGACACCGGTTTTGAAAATATTTAATTAAATTCAGGAAAATTCCAGAAAATCATAGAAAATATATAATATTGGAAAATGATTTTTAAAACTGAAATCGGTCAAATACAGGAAGTAAATCGAAAAATACGATCGAAAAACTGGATACGCAACTAAGTACGTATTCCGGGAACGGGGTATTACAATCCATCCACCTTACAAAAATTTCGTCCTCGAAATTTAAGAAAGTGAAAGGTAACAGGAAAGGAAGGATAGAAAGAAAGAATCTTACCAATCAAGAAGTGAAGAGTTGAGGGTAACGCTCACGGATAACATCCTCTCGTTCCCACGTGGCCTCTCCTGGTGCATGTCTGTTCCAAGACACCAACACTAATGGTATTGCCTTATTCTTCAATGTCTTGACACTTCTGTCCAAAATGGCCATCGGTTGCTCTTGATATGACAAATCCGGTTGTAGTTCCAGTTCGGAGTGATCCAGGATATAACTATCATCCTTCACATACTTCCTTAGCTGTGATACGTGGAATACATTGTGAACTCCGTCCAAAGATGGCGGTAACGCCAACCTGTAAGACACATCTCCCACTCGGTCCAAGATCTCGAATGGGCCGATATATCTCGGACTAAGCTTTCCACGAGTACCGAACCGGATTACTCCCTTTGTAGGTGATATCTTCAAAAATACATGATCTCCGGTCTGGAATTCCAATGGCCTTCTCAGTGTGTCTGCCCAACTCTTCTGCCGACTCTGTGCTGCCCTGAGGTGATCTCTGATAATCCTGACTTTATCTGTTGTCTGAATCAGGATCTCTGGTCCCAAAAGTCTCCTCTCACCGACTTCATCCCAACAAATCGGTGACCTACACTTCCTTCCATACAATGCCTCAAATGGTGCCATCTTGATACTTGCCTGATAGCTGTTATTATAAGAAAATTCAGCCAAGTGTAGATGGTCCTCCCATGATCCCTGGAATTCAATCATGCAGGCCCGTAACATATCTTCAAGAATCTGGATAGTCCTTTCAGATTGTCCGTCTGTCTGAGGGTGATATGAAGTACTGAATTTCAGACGAGTCCCTAGACTTTCTTGGAGGCTTTCCCAGAAATGAGATCTGAATCTGGTATCTCTGTCTGATACAATACTAACTGGAACTCCATGCAGACGAACTATCTCCTTCATGTACTTGTCTGCCAGAACCTCTGTTGTCTGACCTACCCTGAATGGTATGAAGTGAGCTGATTTGGTGAGGCGATCAATGATTACCCACACAGCATTATTACCTTTAGGACTGCGAGGCAATGCCGTGACAAAATCCATGGTGATGTGCTCCCACTTCCACTCAGGTATCGGTAAAGGTTGTAGAAGTCCAGCTGTCCTCTGATGCTCTATCTTTATCTGCTGACAAACCAAGCACTTGGCAACATACTGGGCTATCTCCCTCTTCATAGCATTCCACCAAAACTGCTTCTTCAAGTCTTGATACATCTTGTTTCCCCCTGGGTGTATGGAATATGCTGAACTGTGTGCTTCTGCTAGAATCTTCTGCCGAACTTCTCCTTGGGGAACACAAATCCTGCTGCCAAAATATAATGCACCATCTGGATGAATACAGATATCAGTCCTCAATCCAGCCTCTACCTGGGCTCTAAATGACTGCAATCTGGGATCTTCCTTTTGAGCTTCCTTGATCTCATCTATCAATGTTGACTGAATCTGCAAGGTCATGAACTGTCCTGCCTTATCAACTCCTTGTACCAACATTAAGTCCAATCTGATGATGTCTTGAATCAACTCCTTCTGCTGAGTAAGTTGGACAAGCACTCTATTCTCTGGTTTCCTGCTCAGTGCATCCGGTACTGTATTGACCTTGCCTGGATGATATTGCAAGTCAATATCATAGTCCGCCATTAGCTCCAGCCACCGCCTCTGCCTCATGTTCAACTCCTTCTGTGAGAAAATATACTTGAGGCTCTTGTGATCCGTGTATATCAACACCTTATCTCCCAGAAGATAATGCCTCCAGATCTTCAAGGCAAATATAATAGCTGCTAGCTCCAAGTCATGAGTTGGGTAATTCCGCTCATGAGTCTTCAGTTGCCTGGATGCATAAGCTATGACATGATCATGTTGCATAAGTACACACCCCAGGCCTTTTCCTGATGCATCACTGAAGATGACCATCCCTCCTCTTCCTGAGGGAGTCTTCAAGATTGGAGCTGAAATGAGTCTCTGCTTCAATTGCTCAAAAGCTGCAGTACATTCCTCTGTCCATATGTACCTTTCTCCTTTCCGGGTGAGCTGGGTTAACGGAGCTGCAATCCTAGAGAAATCTTGGACAAAGCGTCTGTAATATCCGGCTAGTCCAAGAAAACTCTTAATTTCAGTCACCGTCTTTGGAATTGGCCAGTCCTTCACTGCCTGGACTTTGCTAGGATCAACTGAAATTCCTTCCGTTGAAACTATGTGTCCAAGGAAGGCTATACTGTCCAACCAAAAGTCACACTTGCTCCTCTTAGCATGAAGCTGCTCCTGCTGGAGAGTCTGCAATACAATCCTCAAGTGTTCTGCATGCTCCCTGTTGCTCTTTGAATAGATCAAGATGTCATCTATAAAAACCACTACAAACTGATCCAAATAGGGCGAGAACACTCTGTTCATCAAATCCATGAAAACTGAAGGGGCATTGGTGACTCCGAAAGGCATAACTAGAAACTCATAGTGGCCATAACGGGTCCTGAATGCCGTCTTCGGAATATCCTCCTTCCTCACCCTTAGCTGATGGTAACCCGACTGTAAATCTAGTTTAGAGAATACTCGGGCTCCATGAAGCTGATCAAACAGATCATCAATCCTTGGTAAGGGATACTTGTTCTTGATGGTAACTTTGTTCAATTCTCTATAATCAATACAAAGCCTCTTACCACCATCCTTCTTACTCGCCAATAGCACTGGAGCTCCCCATGGTGAAGTACTTGGCCGAATCAATCCCTTATCAGAGTATTCCTGCAGCTGCTTCTTCAGAATCTCTAACTCCGTCGGTGCCATCCTGTACGGAGCCTTGGATATAGGAGCTGCTCCAGGCACAGTCTCAATAGAGAACTCAATCATCCTTTCAGGTGGCAGTCCTGAGATCTCAGCAAACACTCCTGGGAATCTATCCCACACCGGTATTCCCTTCCCCTGAATCTCCGAAGTAGCCATCCGAATCTTTCTCTTGGTAGACTTCACTTCTCCACTAAATTGGAATTCCGGTTGACGAGGGATCCTGAAAATAATCTTCTTCTCCCTACAGTCAATAACTGCATAATATTGACTGAGCCAGGTCATGCCTAAGATTACGTCGTACCCCTTGGTGTCTAGTACGAGCATATCTATGGCCAAGGTCTTATCACAAAGTTCTACTGGACAGTCAGCACAAACTCTAGAAGATATGACTACTCCATTCCCTGTACTAATCTCCCATTTGTGGTCTAAAGATTTAACAGGTATGGAATGCAATGCCACAAAATGATCTGAGATAAAACAATGTGAAGCACCTGAATCGAAGAGGGCTAAAACAGGTTTAGAATGCACCCTGATATTACCTGTTATCACCTCCTCAGAAGTCTCAGCCTCTACTTCTGTCAAATTGAAGGCTTGACCCCTTCCACGCCCTGCAGCAGTCCTAGCTCCTCTCTGGACTGGGCGAATAGCTTGCTGTGGAGGAGGGGGAGGAACTCTCCTGATCATCGGTCCTTGATTCCTCTGTCCCGGTGGCCCTGGAAGTGCTCTCTGTCCATTCGGTCCCGGTAGTGCTGGCAAAGCTTGGCCGGCTATCCCCATTCTCCTATGTGGACAGGCTTCTATGGAATGGTCTCGGGAACCACACACCAAGCATAATCCATTTGCCCTACGGCAATTCTGACGAATGTGACCTGGTTTCTGACAATAACTGCAGAAGGAAAATGGTTGGGCCGTCTGGTAAGGAGCTGGTCTGAATGGTTGCCTCACAGTCTGAACCTTTGCTGCTCTGTAAGGGCCTCCTCTTCCCATAGGTGCAAATGGCCTCTTCATGGCCTGGTTCCTCATCTGGTTCTCTTGCTTCTTCTCTAGCCCACGCTCCACTTCTCGAGCTATGGTGAGAACCTCTGAATAAGTCTTCAGCTGCTGGGGCATTAAGAAGACCTGGATGTCCATCTGCAAGCCCTGCTGAAACCTACTTGCCCGCTTCTCCTCATCAGTTACCATGTACGGAGCAAAGCGGCTAAGTCTGAGAAATTCCGCGGCATACTCATCCACGGATCTATTCCCTTGCTGAAGTCTGATGAACTGCTCTTCCATGTCCTTCTGAGCAGTGGCAGGGAAGAATCTGCTATAAAAGCTCTTGGAGAATGTGTCCCAGGTGACAGGCTTCTCCAATCTGGCCTCCTCAGCTAGCCACCAAGTTCTGGCTATATCCTTCAATTGAATCTTAGCAACCTCCACCTGATTCTCCTTTGGAACTCGAGCTGCATTCAATAAGTCTGTGGTGTCTGTCAGCCATTGCTCAGCATCCAGGGGTTTCTCTTCACCCGTGAATATGGCTGGTTGCAGCCGTCTGAAGTCTGAAACATTCCCTGGCCTCTGTTCCTTTGGAGCTGCCAATTCTTGCCGGAGGAGTTCCGTCTGTTGCTGCTGGTTCTCCATCATCGTCTGAATGACCCTCAGAATGTCCACATTCTCTCCCGCGGGTCCATTCGATGCTTGTCCGGAATGGTTTCGTCCCGTCCTTCTCTCCATACCGAATTGGGATAAGATAACTGGAATTTGGAAACAAATGGAAGGAGTTTAGGACACAAGGAAAGGAATCAAGAAGGGATCAAGAAGGACTAGATAACTTTGTACATTGTAGTTGGCAATAGCAAATTACTGGAATTTGCTGCTTGATTGTACTATAGGTGTGAGAGCCTAGGCTCTGATACCAACCTGTAACGCCCCGATCCCACGGATACGGAGACGTCACTGCGACGTATATACGTAGGTCAGAAAATGCCCCCACGCATATACGCTAAGCAATAAGTACAACAAGAATCAGAGTACACGACAAAGCGTGATATCCATACATATGCCAACATAAAAGTACAAGTACAAGTCATCACAAAATATGATAAAATATTACACATTACATGTATCTTTTATCACAACCAAGTTCAAAAGCAAAAGATACAATATAAACACAAAATGCTCACGAGTAGGATGAAGATCCCGTGAGTCAAAAAGAGAGATCTGGCACAAGGACTGGAGCTAATCGGCCTGCTCACTAAAGAAAGCTCGATCTTCTGTGGATGGCTCCACTTCGATCCAAGCTTCGGAACCTGAACATACAAATCCAAGGGAGTCAGGACCTCCCAACAATGAACAGGCTACAGCCAAATGGCTAGGAGAACAAAAATATGAGAGTTAGAACAGTACAATGAATACCAATCAACAAGTAATTGAAGCATAAAGAGTAAAAGTCAGAATACAATAAATCCACAGTTAGAGTCTATTATTATTATTACTTGTCTCACTGTGATATCTAGCTATGTGACCCAGCGTCCCAGCGCACATAGATCCATATCCTAGTAAAGCAAGGTTGTTATTGGAAACCAGCGGTTGTATCGACGAACTATGTTTACAGTGGATCCCGTACATGCCCGGGATAACGGTCCAGGATTGTTCCGTTGCTTGGTGACGGAAGCCAGCCGCTAGGCTAACAGGAGGGACTTATGTATGCCCTTTATCATGATAGTATTCAGGAAGAGGGAGCAAGCACTCCCCTCGGTCCCCTGGTGGCCCACAGGTCAGACCGGAACATGAGTTGCACAACATTCCTAAAACCACTGTAAACACGAACACATATCGATATCCGCATGTTTTCCCCCGACCCAATATAAGTTGGTCCATTTTATACAAAAGTCAAGTGTATCATGCTTGGTTCAAGTGATGGCATGATAAGTGGTGATATCCATTTATTAACAAGTTATGGAATGAGACTACACAATGATAAGTCATGAAGTGGAAATATATAATAACAAGTCATGGTGTAATATGAAGTAAGATCCATCAAGTAACATGTCATGAGGTATCAGTCATGAAGCACAAGTAACAATAATACATAGCACATGAACCAATGATAAGATCCAATTTCAGAAAAGAAATCAACTAAGACAAATAGTCAGAATTAGTCGACTAGGTGGAATGGTTAGTCGACTAATAGGGGTCTTAAGTCGACTAACAGTCTGGATTAGTCGACTAAAACTGAGTTCCAGAGAGTTGGATTCTGGTTTCAGGAAAAGTTAGTCGACTAAGTGGAAGGGTTAGTCGACTAACAATGATTATAAGTCGACCAACAGATACTTAAGTCGACTAAGTCTGTGATACAGAGAGTTGGGATTTATTTCAGGGAAAAGTTAGTCGACTAGGGTCAAGGATGTAGTCGACTAAGGGTCTCTAGTCGACTGGTAATTTGGTCTAGTCGACTAAAACTGTGTTCCAGAAAAGGTTACGTTTCAAAACAGAGGGGTTAGTCGACTAATACCTAGGTCAAGTCGACTAATCGTCTAGAAACAGAATACAGAACAGATTTTCTGATGGTTGTGTTTGATGTCTAAAAACATGATTTTGAAGATGTAAATATACAAGATATGAGAACACAAGTGTGCTAGGAATTAGACAAGTCTTGGTGAGTAAAAATACTCACTTTGAACGGTTAAATCGAGGCTTTACGAGTTCCGAAAAGATCGTAGTCGACGATATCACCAACTTGATCCTTGGTGATATTGCGGACGATCCCAATCCAAAGAAGTGGTGGTTGCTTGAGATGGAGAAGATGACCTAGGTGATGTTTTGGAGTTAGGGTTTGAGTTGAGATGAAGGAGGATTTGGTGAGGGTGAAGGTCTCTCTTGGTGGAAGGAAGTAAAAAAGGAAAAGAAGTGTAAAGGAAATGTTTAAATAGGTTTTTGATTTTGCAAAGGAGATGCAATTTATGTAGAAGAGAGGGGGCTTTGTGTAAATAGGGGAGGGGATGAGTGTCCCTCTTCTTGGCCACTTGGCCGGCCATGGGAGAGAGAGAGAGAGAGACATTAAATGAGGGGGTTGGTGGAAGTGAGTGGAGGTGAAATTTTGGGAAAAGATTGGAATTTTGGGAAAATAGAAAAACTTGTGGTTGTGGAGGAAGGAAGGAAATTAAGAAAAAAGGAAAAAGGAAAGGAAATTATAAATGAAAATATTTTCTCTTGGATTTAAAAATGAAAAGACAAATTCCCGGGTTTAAGTCGAGGATGCGGAAAACGTTTCGGAAAATACCGAAATCGTCCGAAATTCAAGTATCACGGAACGACCCGAAAATTTTACAAAAAATCAAGAGTAATATTTTAAGACTCATGGTGAAATTTGTTTGAAGAAATAATTTATAGTTTTAAAACTAAAAATCCCGGAATCAGTTATCTACCGACTCCGTTGGAATTTTCATAAATTCATAAAATTCTCAGAAAAAGTATTTAGATAGAAAATATGATTCTAAGAAATAAAGTCTAAAGGACCTTCTAGAAATTCCTAACTGTTTGTGAAATAAAAAATCCGAGAATCGATCAGCGGCACTGGTCGACACCGGTTTTGAAAATATTTAATTAAATTCAGGAAAATTCCAGAAAATCATAGAAAATATATAATATTGGAAAATGATTTTTAAAACTGAAATCGGTCAAATACAGGAAGTAAATCAAAAAATACGATCGAAAAACTGGATACGCAACTAAGTACGTATTCCGGGAACGGGGTATTACACTTTGTGTGGGAGAAAGAGATTGTTTGTGGTTGTTTCTTAGACCACCAAGTTGTAAACCCAATCTTTACTTGGCTTTGTGCCTTTGGGTTGTATCCCTCAAGTTGTGAGGTGATCCTTGTGTAAGCTTTGTGCTAATCCCTCAAGTTGTGAGGTGATTGTTTGTTGGCTTGGAGTTGTGCCTCAAGGAGGAGGTTGTGTTTGTAAGGAGAGGAGTTTGGTACTCCTTGTAATTGTTATTTTCCTAAATCCTCGGTGGAGGTTCCCTTTGTGGTTGTCCTTTGTGGACAAACTAGTGGACTTTAAAATCCTTCTGTGTGAAGGCGGGGATGTAGAGCTGGGTGCTCGAACCTCAAAACATATCTTGTTATTTGCGCTTGATCCCTTGACTCTTACTCTTACTCTCTGTAATACCCCGTTCCTGGAATACGTACTTAGTTACGTGTTCAGATTTCCGATCGTATTTTTTTTTGATTTACTCCCTGTATTTATTTTATATTATGAATTATTTGTACGATTATTTGCTTTGGATCTGGATCCCCGGATTCGGAGTCAGGCCTGATCTGAACCGAAGACCCGATCCTAGTATATTATTCAATTTAGTCTTTTCGGTATGCTGATTTGACCGATTTCAGTTCCAAATATTATTTTCCAATATATTAGATTTTCTGTGATTTTCTGGACTTTTCTCGGATTAAATTGAATTTCTTCAAAACCGGTGTCGGCCAGTGTCGCTGACCGATTCCCGGATTTTTTAATTCTCAAACTGTTTAAAATCTCATGATAGTCCTTTAGACTTTATTGCTTAGAATCTTATTTCTTACTTATACACTTTTTCTGGAGATTTTACGAATTTATGGATTTTCCGCTGGAGTCGGTAGGAGGCTGATTCCAGTATTTTTAATTTCCAATCAGATAGGAATTTCAAGAAGGTCCTTTAGACATTATTTCTCAGATTCACATTTTCTACTTATATTCTTTTTCTGAGGATTTTATGATTTTATGGAAATTCTTTCGGAGTCGGTAAATCACTGATTCCGGGATTTTTAACTTTAAAACTATACAGTAATTCTTCGAACGGATTTCACTATTGGTCTTTTTATATTATTCTTGATTTTTGTAAAATTTTCAGATCATTCCGAGATACTTGAATTTCGGGCATTTTTTTTATATTTGCAAATTCCTTATTTCCACCTAGATTGCCACCTCATTTCCCACTCACATTCTCACCTAACCCCACTAACTCTCTCCTCCCCATGGCCGGCCAAGTGGCATGGAGGGTGACACCTCATGCTTTCCCTTTTACACCAAAACCCCTCCTTTCTTCACAATTGCCATCTCCTTTACAAAATCCCCAACCTATAAATCCCATTCTTTTGCAAACTTCCCCATTATTCTTTCTCATTTCTTCACAAGAGAAAATCCCCCAAAATTCCCTCTTCCTCAACCCCAAAACCCTAGCTTCAAGGATCCATCTCAAGACTTCAAGGCTTCACTAGGGCTTCATCACAAGAGCTTCATCTCCAACCATCAACCTCAAGGCAACACCAAGCTTCAACATCTTCAAATCAAGCTTCCACAACCCATGGATTAAGGCCATCATCTTCTTCTTGGATCAAGCCCCTAATTGGACCCATCCAAGTGAGTACCTTACTCACCAAGACCTAGATAGCTTCCTAATTACTTATATTAGTAATTCTTATACACTAGATTCTTAAAAATCCTATTTTTAGGTCATCAAGAACTAAATCCAACCTTTCCATGTGAGTATTTCACTCACCAAGATTTGAATTAGCCCTAGAGCACTTGTGTCTACCCCTATTGTACATCTAAGTTACCTAAAATCATGAATTTAGCCATCTAACACAACTCCCAGAAATTCTGCTCTGTCACAGTTTTTCCCACGACTAGTCGACTTATCCTAGGGGCTAGTCGACTAGAACACTTAGCTGAAACTTAGTTTTTCCGGAAAACTCAGTATTAGTCGACTTACTCCCAGTATTAGTCGACTGATAAACTCTCTGGAAATCCCTGTTAGTCGACTCCTGAATTCACCTAGTCGACTAACCTTCCTTGGACCAGAAACCAACTATCGGCCTAGTCGACTGAGCCTAAATACCAGTCGACTTGAACCCCCCTAGTCGACTAACCATTTTGCCTTAGTCGACTAATGTTCCCTGAACCAGAAACTCCAATTCTCTGTATCCCAGACTTAGTCGACTTGCGTGTATGTTAGTCGACTTGAGACCTATATTAGTCGACTAATCCCACTAGTAGTCGACTAATTCTTCCCCCTAGTCGACTAATTCTGTCTGCATGTCTTAAATGGTTTCTTTTCTAAAATTAGATCTTGTCGTTGATTTATGTATTATGCATTATGGTTTCTTGTACTTCATGACTTGTACTTTAGGACTCATCGCTTGATGGATCTTATGCATGGCTCATGTGAATGCACTTGGTACTTATGACCTATTATTTGAGGTTCATCACCTGCAGTCACTTTATATTATCATGCTTGTGTATTGCCATGTAATCGCTTGTTTTATTCTTAGACTTATGCCTTGCCCGTGTTATCCTTACTCCTTTATTGTATACATGCGTGGCAGACCCTTCGAGGTCGTTGAACCCTAAGTTATCTCTATGTTTCCACTTGCTTTACCTTATTATAGTCTTGTTAGTTATCTATTACCTTTTAACACATGTATATCACATGACGCCTAACATGTACTCACTCGACCCATTGTTATGCCATGGTTGACCCGGCCAATTATTAGTTCATTGTTACGTTTCATTTGTTATATCACCACTTAGTCATGCTATCCCTTAAACCGAGCATGATACACTTGACTTTACGATTATCTTATTTACGGGAATCCTACCTTGTTTTATGGAACTAAGTGCCACACCGTCCAATGGTGGGGGCCACCTCTAGAATCCACTCCCTCAGAACAAAGTGCCACATGGAACAAAGTGCCACACCACACGGTGGGGGCCACCTCTTGAATCCATGGGGGCCACCTCTTGAGTCTGTAGGGTTACTACTGTCATGTTCATTTATTCCCGTAAACTGATAATCTTTAATAAGCTACAACTTATATGGGGTATGGGTGGAAGTGATGGATGCCGGAATGATACCTTGCTTATAGTGATGGAAGTATATGGGGGACATTGAGCCTCCAAGCCGGTCCCAGGTGGTGGGAACCGTTGGACCACCTAATTGGTCCCCGGTGTATGTGAACTATTATCGAGCCTGTTAGCCGGTCCCAGGCGGTGGGAACCGTTGGACCACTAAACTGGTCCCCGGTGTATGTGGACATGTGAAGCACTATAAGAAGCTATATCAGTTCTCTATCTACTTCCGATAACGACCCTCGACTTTCCGATATATGGATGTATGTGAGTTGGGATCGATACCGAGGCACATACCTAGATATATGGGTTAGACGAGTAATATTAATAATAATTGATACTGTTATGGTTATTGTTATGGATCTTGACGTTCCAGGTATGTTTTCCAGTTATGTTTCCAGTTGTGACACTTGTTATGATTTCCGTGATTCCAGTGATGATTCCGGTTTTAACTATTATTAGTTCCTGTTTTGGATTTGTGTTGCACTTGTTGTGTAGCCCTGTTGGACTGTCGTATGAATTGCAATTCTGATCCTATACGCTTGTTTTCCTGTGGCATGAGATAGAGGTATATGTATGAGGGTTTCCTTGTTTGGATTATTCCTTCGACGTACTAGTCTCATGGGACAGTGACTTAAGCGTATACGATCACTTTTGCTTGTAGTTAGCACTACTTTGGATTTCCCATTTCATGTCGATTATGTTATACTCGTCCCTTTATTTCATAGTTGTGTTCTGAACCCATCCATGCCCCCTAGCCACTTGGCAGTAGTTCATTTATTACTATTTGTCTTGACCCCTTGGATTTGCATATTCAGATTCCGAGGCTTGGATCGTGGTAGAGCCGTCCACTGCAGATTGAGCTTCCTCTGGTGAGCAGGCAGTCTAGCTCCAGTGCTTTTACTCCAGATTTCTTTTGACTCACGGGATCCTCACCTCCCTCGTGAGCGTTTCGTGTATGTCTTGTATATTTTACTTTTGGACTGAGTTGTGATAAAAGACATATGGAATATGTAATGTTTATCATACTGTGATGACTTGTATCTGTACTTTATGTTGGCATATATGTGTGTATACCATGCTTTGCGTTGCACTCTGATCCTTGCTTGTTGTATTTTATGCTTGGCGTGTATACGTGGGGGCCTTTCCTGACCTACGTATATACGTCGTAGTGACGCCCCCGTATCCGTGGAATCGGGGCGTTACAGGTTGGTATCAGAGCTTAGGCTCTTACCTCCATAGTACAACAAGTAGCAAATTCTAGGAATTTGCGGATGCCAACATCAATGTACAAAGTTGTCTAGTCCTTTTGATTTATCTAGTCCCTCTTGATTCCGTCCTTCATATCCTGAAATCCTTCCATTTCCTTTTCCAGCTCCTTCCAGCCTATCCATACCTAGTATCGATGGAGAGGAGATCGGGTCGCAGCAACTCTGGATCAGCGTCGGGTGGAGCAGCGGGAGAGAGTGGGGATATATTGAGGGTTATCCAGACCATGATGGAAAACCAGCAACAACAGATGGAAAATCAGCAGCAGCAGACCGAGCTTCTCCGGCAAGAGATAGCAGCACCTAAGGGTCAGAGGCCGGGGAACATATCGGACTTCAGGAGGCTACAGCCAGCTACATTCACGGGTGGAGAGAAACCTTTGGATGCTGAGCAATGGCTGACAGACACTTCAGATTTATTGAATGCAGCCAGGGTCCCACAGGAGGACCAAGTGGAAGTTGCCAAGATTCAGCTAAAGGATATAGCCAGGACTTGGTGGCTAGCAGAGGAGGCCAGACTGGAGAAGCCTGTCACTTGGGACACCTTCTCCAAGAGTTTCTACAGCAGGTTCTTCCCTGTCACAGCTCAGAAGGACATGGAAGAACAATTCATCAGACTTCGGCAGGGGAGTAAGACCGTGGATGAGTATGCCGCGGAGTTTCTCAGATTGAGCCGCTTTGCCCCTTATATGGTAACGGATGAAGAGAAGCGGGCAAGCAGATTTCAACAGGGTCTTCAGATGGATATTCAGATGTACCTAATGCCCCATCACCTGAAGACATATGCAGAAGTTCTCACCACCGCTCGGGAAATAGAGCGTGGGTTTGAGAAGAAGAAGGAGAATCAGATGAGGAGCCAGGCCAAGAAGAGACCTCTTGAGTTGATGGATGAGGAGGGTGCAGATAGGGCAACCCAGGGCCCGATGATGAAGAGACCATTCCAGACCCCTCTTCCCCTGATCACATGCCATTATTGCCACAAGCCCGGGCATTATAAGAGGGAGTGTCGAGTGGCCAAAGGATTATGTTTAGAGTGTGGATCAGGGAGACACATGCTGAGGGATTGCCCACACAGGAAGGTTGGACAGGTGGCACCAGTCAGACCAGCTCATCCAGCCCCAGCACTTCCAGCGCAGCCACTGAGGAGGTACCCCGAGCCCGTTGACCGGAGAGCTCCGTTTCCACCCCAACGGTATGACCATCAGCAGAGGGGGATGAGAGCCAGAGCAGATCAGGGCAGAGGCCAAGTTCATGCCATGGCGGCAGAGACTTCAGGTGTTGCAGCAGAGTGGGAGGATCAGCATCCAGATCAGGGGCCTTAGGATTTCATGGTAACCACTGCCCCATTTCTTGTATTTGAGTTGGTTATCATTCTAAGTATTATTTTTTCCTTGTCATTCTTTCCTTGATCATCCTAGTTCTTCCTGTGTTTATCTTACCTTCTGTTTTGGTTTTATGATGCCTTATTTGTGCCTTCGTTCCTTTTGTGTTCAAATTTACCCCTTAATGAAATTGCGAGGACGCAATTTTTGTAAGGTGGGTAGATTGTAATACCCCGTTCCTGGAATACGTACTTAGTTACGTGTTCAGATTTCCGATCGTATTTTTTTTTGATTTACTCCCTGTATTTATTTTATATTATGAATTATTTGTACGATTATTTGCTTTGGATCTGGATCCCCGGATTCGGAGTCAGGCCTGATCTGAACCGAAGACCCGATCCTAGTATATTATTCAATTTAGTCTTTCCGGTATGCTGATTTGACCGATTTCAGTTCCAAATATTATTTTCCAATATATTAGATTTTCTGTGATTTTCTGGACTTTTCTCGGATTAAATTGAATTTCTTCAAAACCGGTGTCGGCCAGTGTCGCTGACCGATTCCCGGATTTTTTAATTCTCAAACTGTTTAAAATCTCATGATAGTCCTTTAGACTTTATTGCTTAGAATCTTATTTCTTACTTATACACTTTTTCTGGAGATTTTACGAATTTATGGATTTTCCGCTGGAGTCGGTAGGAGGCTGATTCCAGTATTTTTAATTTCCAATCAGATAGGAATTTCAAGAAGGTCCTTTAGACATTATTTCTCAGATTCACATTTTCTACTTATATTCTTTTTCTGAGGATTTTATGATTTTATGGAAATTCTTTCAGAGTCGGTAAATCACTGATTCCGGGATTTTTAACTTTAAAACTATACAGTAATTCTTCGAACGGATTTCACTATTGGTCTTTTATATTATTCTTGATTTTTGGTAAAATTTTCAGATCATTCTGAGATACTTGAATTTCGGGCATTTTTTTTAATATTTGCAAATTCCTTATTTCCACCTAGATTGCCACCTCATTTCCCACTCACATTCTCACCTAACCCCACTAACTCTCTCCTCCCCATGGCCGGCCAAGTGGCATGGAGGGTGACACCTCATGCTTTCCCTTTTACACCAAAACCCCTCCTTTCTTCACAATTGCCATCTCCTTTACAAAATCCCCAACCTATAAATCCCATTCTTTTGCAAACTTCCCCATTATTCTTTCTCATTTCTTCACAAGAGAAAATCCCCCAAAATTCCCTCTTCCTCAACCCCAAAACCCTAGCTTCAAGGATCCATCTCAAGACTTCAAGGCTTCACTAGGGCTTCATCACAAGAGCTTCATCTCCAACCATCAACCTCAAGGCAACACCAAGCTTCAACATCTTCAAATCAAGCTTCCACAACCCATGGATTAAGGCCATCATCTTCTTCTTGGATCAAGCCCCTAATTGGACCCATCCAAGTGAGTACCTTACTCACCAAGACCTAGATAGCTTCCTAATTACTTATATTAGTAATTCTTATACACTAGATTCTTAAAAATCCTATTTTTAGGTCATCAAGAACTAAATCCAACCTTTCCATGTGAGTATTTCACTCACCAAGATTTGAATTAGCCCTAGAGCACTTGTGTCTACCCCTATTGTACATCTAAGTTACCTAAAATCATGAATTTAGCCATCTAACACAACTCCCAGAAATTCTGCTCTGTCACAGTTTTTCCCACGACTAGTCGACTTATCCTAGGGGCTAGTCGACTAGAACACTTAGCTGAAACTTAGTTTTTCCGGAAAACTCAGTATTAGTCGACTTACTCCCAGTATTAGTCGACTGATAAACTCTCTGGAAATCCCTGTTAGTCGACTCCTGAATTCACCTAGTCGACTAACCTTCCTTGGACCAGAAACCAACTATCGGCCTAGTCGACTGAGCCTAAATACCAGTCGACTTGAACCCCCCTAGTCGACTAACCATTTTGCCTTAGTCGACTAATGTTCCCTGAACCAGAAACTCCAATTCTCTGTATCCCAGACTTAGTCGACTTGCGTGTATGTTAGTCGACTTGAGACCTATATTAGTCGACTAATCCCACTAGTAGTCGACTAATTCTTCCCCCTAGTCGACTAATTCTGTCTGCATGTCTTAAATGGTTTCTTTTCTAAAATTAGATCTTGTCGTTGATTTATGTATTATGCATTATGGTTTCTTGTACTTCATGACTTGTACTTTAGGACTCATCGCTTGATGGATCTTATGCATGGCTCATGTGAATGCACTTGGTACTTATGACCTATTATTTGAGGTTCATCACCTGCAGTCACTTTATATTATCATGCTTGTGTATTGCCATGTAATCGCTTGTTTTATTCTTAGACTTATGCCTTGCCCGTGTTATCCTTACTCCTTTATTGTATACATGCGTGGCAGACCCTTCGAGGTCGTTGAACCCTAAGTTATCTCTATGTTTCCACTTGCTTTACCTTATTATAGTCTTGTTAGTTATCTATTACCTTTTAACACATGTATATCACATGACGCCTAACATGTACTCACTCGACCCATTGTTATGCCATGGTTGACCCGGCCAATTATTAGTTCATTGTTACGTTTCATTTGTTATATCACCACTTAGTCATGCTATCCCTTAAACCGAGCATGATACACTTGACTTTACGATTATCTTATTTACGGGAATCCTACCTTGTTTTATGGAACTAAGTGCCACACCGTCCAATGGTGGGGGCCACCTCTAGAATCCACTCCCTCAGAACAAAGTGCCACATGGAACAAAGTGCCACACCACACGGTGGGGGCCACCTCTTGAATCCATGGGGGCCACCTCTTGAGTCTGTAGGGTTACTACTGTCATGTTCATTTATTCCCGTAAACTGATAATCTTTAATAAGCTACAACTTATATGGGGTATGGGTGGAAGTGATGGATGCCGGAATGATACCTTGCTTATAGTGATGGAAGTATATGGGGGACATTGAGCCTCCAAGCCGGTCCCAGGTGGTGGGAACCGTTGGACCACCTAATTGGTCCCCGGTGTATGTGAACTATTATCGAGCCTGTTAGCCGGTCCCAGGCGGTGGGAACCGTTGGACCACTAAACTGGTCCCCGGTGTATGTGGACATGTGAAGCACTATAAGAAGCTATATCAGTTCTCTATCTACTTCCGATAACGACCCTCGACTTTCCGATATATGGATGTATGTGAGTTGGGATCGATACCGAGGCACATACCTAGATATATGGGTTAGACGAGTAATATTAATAATAATTGATACTGTTATGGTTATTGTTATGGATCTTGACGTTCCAGGTATGTTTTCCAGTTATGTTTCCAGTTGTGACACTTGTTATGATTTCCGTGATTCCAGTGATGATTCCGGTTTTAACTATTATTAGTTCCTGTTTTGGATTTGTGTTGCACTTGTTGTGTAGCCCTGTTGGACTGTCGTATGAATTGCAATTCTGATCCTATACGCTTGTTTTCCTGTGGCATGAGATAGAGGTATATGTATGAGGGTTTCCTTGTTTGGATTATTCCTTCGACGTACTAGTCTCATGGGACAGTGACTTAAGCGTATACGATCACTTTTGCTTGTAGTTAGCACTACTTTGGATTTCCCATTTCATGTCGATTATGTTATACTCGTCCCTTTATTTCATAGTTGTGTTCTGACCCCATCCATGCCCCTAGCCACTTGGCAGTAGTTCATTTATTACTATTTGTCTTGACCCCTTGGATTTGCATATTCAGATTCCGAGGCTTGGATCGTGGTGGAGCCGTCCACTGCAGATTGAGCTTCCTCTGGTGAGCAGGCAGTCTAGCTCCAGTGCTTTTACTCCAGATTTCTTTTGACTCACGGGATCCTCACCTCCCTCGTGAGCGTTTCGTGTATGTCTTGTATATTTTACTTTTGGACTGAGTTGTGATAAAAGACATATGGAATATGTAATGTTTATCATACTGTGATGACTTGTATCTGTACTTTATGTTGGCATATATGTGTGTATACCATGCTTTGCGTTGCACTCTGATCCTTGCTTGTTGTATTTTATGCTTGGCGTGTATACGTGGGGGCCTTTCCTGACCTACGTATATACGTCGCAGTGACGCCCCCGTATCCGTGGAATCGGGGCGTTACACTCTCTCTCTCTTTACTTTGTGCATATTGCTATATCATATACTTGCTTGGTTGTGTGCATCACTCGTTGGTTGCACTTGAGTGTATTTGCAATTAGTTTTTAAATTCCGCATTTAGTTCATAGATTAGCATTATCACCTATTCACCCCCCCTGTAGGTGATTTCAATTGGTATCAGAGCCTACGCTCCTGATATTTAGGTTTAACTACCTAGGAGTGTGATCTTGGTTTGCTAATCTTCATTTGCATTTTCATTTGCACACATATTGTTGCACTCATGGATAGCCCTCCTATGTTTGACTTTTTTAGACTTGATGTTTGGAAGGCCAATATGAGTAGTCATTTAAAAAGTCTAGGACATCTAGTTTATCAAGCCACTACTAATGAATCCTACCCAAATCATAGCAAGCATAAAAAGGCAAATGCATTAGCACTTAAAACACTTAGAGCATCTCTTAATGAACATCTTTTACCGGTGTTTGATTGTTATGACTCGGCTTTTGCACTTTGGAGCATATTAACTTCTCCCGAATTACCAAGGATTATCAACAAGTTGAGAAGATCTAGGAGAGACGAGTCCGACGAGCATTGCCTCATGGTCCAAGGGAAAAACTCCCTTGAGGTACAATCGGATTCTCAAATAAATGATAGCTCTAGCTCTTATTGCTATGGATGTTTAGAAGTTCAAAATTTAAATGTAGAACTTGCTTCAAAACTTGAAAATTTTATTGAAAAACATGACCTTTTGAAAAAGAAGCATTTTGAATTAAAAGAAGAAATGAAGGATTTACGCTCTACTTTTGAATTGGTTTTGCAAGAGAAGGAAGAGATTACTAGTGAACGTGACTCACTAAGATCTCAACTAGACCTTGCCCTAAAAGAGATTGATGATTTAAAAAGCAAAAATGATTGTGATGATGTTGTGAAAAACAATGAGGTTTTATCTTCTAAATTAGATTTTGTTTTAAAAGATAACCTTGTTTTGAAAAATGAAATTGATTACATTACAAAAGAATTAGATCTTGTTTTAAATAAAAATAAATCTTTACAAATTGATATAGATTCTCATATTTATCATGCTAGTGTAGCTTCATCTAGCACACCTTTTGCATGCTCAACTTTATCTTCAAGTATTGAAAAAGATATAAATGTTTTGAAGAAAAGTGTTGAATGTTTGTGCTCCACTTTGAGCCAATATACTTTGAACCATACACGCTTGAAAACCTTGGTTTGCAAGAAACAAGTTCCATCTTTACATGTACACCCATCACGGCATACACATGCTCATCACGGACACAACCATAACATGTATGCTAATGTGTACACTTGTACACATTGTGGTCGTAAGGGCCACCTTGCTAGATTTTGCTATGATCATTTACATATTGAAAATTTAGCAAATAATCTTGTTTGGGTTAGAAAAGATACTAACCCCCGTGGACCCACAAGAAAATTGGTACCAAAGACCACCTCTATGCTTTTTGATGTAGGTGGGGGCTCTCGCATCACGTGAGAGTGTTGGTGCCTTGAAGTGGATGCGTTCCGTGCTTAAAGAAAACAAATTTGGATGCATCACTTTCAAGGGGAGTTTTGGTGGAGAGGACCACCATTGGTTTGGAGAACTAGAAAGGTGCCTTCATCGGTTTTGGTATCAATCTCTAACTCCCGTTTTTATTTACATGCTTTTTCATGTTCATCAATTTATAGCATGTCTTGTTTTATGCGTCATTATGTTTATGTCATGTTAATTAGATTAGTGTTATACATGTTTAGTTACTTGAGACACCCATGTTTTATATGGATCTATATTTAGTGTTCTCACCTTGTTTAAACTAATATGTATGCCCTAAATCTAATGCACATGCATATACATAATGATCATATGGATGTTTTATGATTTTTATTTTGATGATTCATGTTTAGTGTGTTAAATGCCTTGATTTTTAGATCATTGACATGCATGTACAGCTTATGAGATCACCCATGCTTATTGGACCCATTTGTTGTGTTCTCACCATTCGTTTAGCTATTATGGATATCATGATTCTAATAGCATGTGGATTTACTTCATGATCATTTTTATGTCTATCATGTTGATTTATGTGTCGTTTTATGCTTCATGATTTGAATATATGTTTAGATGTTAGTTTTCATGAAAACTAGGATTTATACTTGTACATAGAATGGGCCACGAGTAAATCTTTATATATGTTTGTACTTGAATGCCTATTTGTACCCATTAGATGTGCTAGTATAGTCTAGTTTTGATGATTCATGCATTCTAACTTGTATTCCTCATTTTGGATATGTTTCTATAATCATGTGTTTTAACTTCATGTATATGTCTATCTTGTCCAAACTATTAGATATACATATACATCCTTTGAGCCACGTGCCTTCATGCATATACCCTTGTGGACTCATTATGTTTAGGATATGTATGTATACTTTAGTTTGTACATGACATACATATGCCTTGAAGTTAAATCGTTTTGATGATTTCAATTGGCGTTCATGATTTTCATGTTTTTAGGTAATTTCAATTGGTAATGAAAATTTAGTTTTTCATGTGTTTTGTTTTTAAGGAATTTCACATGTGCTTAATTGAATATTTTCATGTTGATATGTGTCACACAACACTTGTACACTCACTTTATTAGTTTACTCATGATTTGTTTTCATGAGACTATGATATGGACTTTATAGATTTTGAGTGTTTAGTGATCATGTGATTTACATGTGTTTCATGAAAAACAATTTTGTTTTATTCCTTGCTTGAAGGATTTCGTACTAGTTTAAAAGTTTTTCCTACAACTAGTTCGTATTCTTCACTTTGGTAGAGATTTTCAAACATACTACATTTTCAAACCTATTTTTGAAAACCTCTACCTTCCACGGGCGGTTGGTTGGGCGACCATGCCTTGTATGCTTAACATTGAAAATTCTTTTAAACATGTGCATGAAATGGGAGGTATAGGTATATGAGATATACACTTGATACTATTGTTATTTCAATTGGTATCATTGAATTCTTTCAATTGGTATCAATCTTGACATCTTTCTTGTATACTCATATATTTGTATGTATGTATGCTTTCATTTCAAATGGTATCAATTTCATTTGGTATCTATCTATTCATACATATATGTGTTTTATTTGTGCTTCCTATATTTCTATATTGTCAAGCACAAATCTTGTTTATGCTAAAGCTTGAGTTTCAACTTTGTTTCAATTGATTAGTTTTCAATTGGTATCCATATACAAGCTTTATCATAGTTTTAGTTGGTATTTCATAAAGGGGGAGAAAATTTGATTTTATCTTTCAATTGGTATTTGATTTACTATGGACTTTGCATTCCACTCCCTTGCTTTATGATAGAAAATAATGATTTCATTGGTATCTTATGCCTTTAATGAATAATAATTTCAAATGGTATCAAGATTTATGTATAGTAATTCAAAATTTGTAATGTCTAATTTCAATTGGTATTAAGATTGTTTATTTACAATTGGTATGTTGTTTGTTTACTTATCAATTGGTATCAAGATTTTTATTTTTCAATTGGTATAGTTTCACTTTTAAATTGGTATCAATATGCACTTCATTGACACATTTTTAATTGGTATCATATTTGAATTGACCCCTTATTGACATTGTTTTTGTTTTAGACAAAAAGGGGAAGAACATTTTTTGTGTGTTTTGATTTACCCTTATTGATTCTTTGTTTTTGAACAAAAAGGGAAAAGAATATGTTTTTAGTTGTTTTGCCTTTAACCCCTTTGTTGATGATTGATAAAAAGGGGGAGAAAGATTTTGGTTTTTATATGCATACTTATGTTTTTGCATATATTAAGTTTTATTGGTATCTAGAGCATGACTTGAAAATTTCATTGGTATCTAGAGCCTTTTATTGTTTATGCATATCTATGCATGTTTCATGTTTAATATTCATTATATGTTTATTGTTTATTTGATATGCATGAGTTAAGGGGGAGCTTCTTTGAAGCTTAACTTTAATCCATGCATATATAACTCCATGAGTTTTGTCATCATCAAAAAGGGGAGATTATTGGCCCAAAGGCCTTCCACTCTAGTTTTGATGATGATTAACTCATGTAATTATGTGTACTAATTATCTTGTGATTTTAGTTTCAGATCATTAACCAAGATATTAGTAGGTGATTAGCTTCAACAAGATGGTTTGGAAGCTTTCACATGATGATTCAAGAGCCCGAGCGTCAAAGATGATATCTAGCACTCATTGGAGTCAAACTCGGTGAATCAAGCTTTGGATCGAGTCAACTTGGAGATTGCGCTCTACAAGAAGACATCGGTACCTAGTTTAGTTTTGTGTTTTAGATCCAAATTGTAAAGATTAGAATAGTATGATATGCTCAAGTTCACAACACACACGTTTCATGTTTTGAATATTGGTTTTGGTTTATGGTTTAACCGATCTTGATTTTCATGAATAGTTAGATCAAAACAAGTTTACATGGTTTAATGTATATTAGATTTGTTCTATATACATACATGCTTCAACTACTTAGACAAACTTACTTTGATATACCTATTCATGTGTTTTAGGTTTTGTGTTTTAACAAAACTTATTTTTGGTATTATAGACAAAAACTATGATATGTATATTAGATTATATCCATATACATCATGCCTAAATGTTGTTTAATATCATGTTTTTGTATTTGGATAAGTTTTGGACAAAATGTATTTTCTATTCAAAATTCAAGTTTTAGAAAATACGGTTTTGGTTTTTGGTAAAAATGATAAGACACAAAAATAGTTCAAACTGCATGATATTTGAGTTGAAATTTTTATCACATGTTTATATATCAATGCAAAATGATAAAACTATTTTTGGGGATTTTTAAGTATTTTACAAGATTTATTAAAAATATTTTAACATGTTTTTTGACCCAGTTTTGACCCAGTTCTGTGCCTGACAGGCTAGGTCAGTCGACCGTACGGTCGACCGAACTAGTAGCCGGTCGACCGAACGGTCGACCGACGTGCACAGCCTTGTGCACGTTTGGCTGGCACTTGGCACGGTCGACCGGTCGGTTGACCGTCCCAGAGAGCAGTGCTCTCTGTATCTGGTGGTCGACCGAGCGGTCGACCGGAACTGAGAGCAGTGCTCTCTGTTCTTTTCGGTCGACCAGGCGGTCGACCGGATGGTGCCTGCGGTCAAATTCGACCGTTGGCCGGTCGACCGGTAGGCCAATTCTGGCAGTTTTAGCTGCCAACGGCTATATTTTTCTGGGGACTATAAATACCCCTTTAAAGGCCAGTTTTCACTAAGAATTTTTGGACGAATTTTCTGAGCTTTTTCTAGTGTTTTCACAGCAATCAAAAGAAGTTTTTGGGCTTTAATTGAACAATCCATTTGGTGTTTTTGCTAGGGTTTGGACAATCAAAGAAAAGGGTTTTTGGGAAAAGATTTTGATTGAACTTCTTCATCTTAATTTTTAGTTTTTCCCAAAGATTTTCTGTGTGATTTTGATTTCCATTCCATTGGTTTTCTCCACACTTGAGCTACACCTACTTTCTTATTATATAGGATCTTTGTGTGGGAGAAAGAGATTGTTTGTGGTTGTTTCTTAGACCACCAAGTTGTAAACCCAATCTTTACTTGGCTTTGTGCCTTTGGGTTGTATCCCTCAAGTTGTGAGGTGATCCTTGTGTAAGCTTTGTGCTAATCCCTCAAGTTGTGAGGTGATTATTTGTTGGCTTGGAGTTGTGCCTCAATGAGGAGGTTGTGTTTGTAAGGAGAGGAGTTTCGTACTCCTTGTAATTGTTATTGCCCCAAATCCTCGGTGGAGGTTCCCTTTGTGGGAGTCCTTTGTGGACAAGCTAGTAGAATTTAAAATCCTTCTGTGTGAAAGCGGGGATGTAGAGCTGGGTGCTCGAACCTCGAAACATATCTTGTTGTTTGCGCTTGATCCCTTGACTCTTACTCTTACTCTCTCTCTTTACTTTGTGCATATTGCTATATCATATACTTTCTTGGTTGTGTGCATCACTCGTTGGTTGCACTTGAGTGTATTTGCAATTAGTTTTTAAATTCTGCATTTAGTTCATAGATTAGCATTATCACCTTTCACCCCCCTCTAGGTGATTTCAAATAGCACTGACATTATCACACATAATAGGTGAATTTGTGATAGATATACCATAATCAAGTAAGATTTGTTTCATTCATAAAATCTGAGCACATCAACATTAACAGCGATATATTCTGCTTCGGTTGTTGATAATGATACAGAATTTTACTTTTACTGAACCATGATACTAGTGAAGGTCCAAAAAAGTGACAAGTATCACTAGTACTTTTCTGATCAGATTTACATCCAGCAAAATCAGCATCACTATATGATAGTAAATCAAATGTACTTGATTTTGAATAAAATAAACCATAGTTGATAGTGTTATTAATATATCGAAAAATCCTTTTCACTGCTTTAAGGTGTGATTCCTTAGAATTAGATTGATATCTAGCACATAAGCAAATACTTAACATAATATCAGGTCTATTTTAAGTAATATATAGTAAAAAACTAATCATACCTAATATAATTTTTTATCAACATTCTTACCATTTTCATCTTTGTCTAAGAATGTAGTAGTATTCATTGAAGTATTTTTACTACCAGAATTTTCTATACCAAATCTTTTAAGAAGTTCCTTTGCATACTTGTACTAAAAAATGAAGATTCCATCATTCATTTACTTTATTTGTAGACCGAGAAAGTAATTAAGTTCACCCATATGGCTCATCTCGAATTCACTCTGCATAGTCTTAAAAAATTCTTGATAAAGATTATTATTAGTAGATCCAAATAAAATATCATCAACATATATTTGTATAATTAAGATATTTTTATTAATATGTTTAATAAAAAGTGTTATATCGGCTCTTCCCATCTTAAAATTAGAATTTAAAAGAAAATTTTTTAATCTATCATATCAAGCACGGGGTGCTTGTTTTAAATCATATAAAGCTTTTTTAAGTTTAAAAACATGGCTTGAAAATTTTTCATGTTCAAAACCTGAAGGTTGTTTAACATAAACAGTTTCTTTAGTAAAACCATTTAAAAAGGCACTTTTAACATTCATTTGATAAAGTTTAAAATTTTTAAAGCAAGCAAAAGCAAGTAAAATACGAACGGATTCGCGTCTAGCTACTGGTGCATAAGTTTCTTCAAAATCAATACCTTCTTCTTGATTGTATCCTTGTGCAACTAACCTTACTTTGTTATTAATAACTTGACCTGATTCATCGAGTTTGTTCTTAAATACCCATCTGTTGCCGATGACTGGATGATCAATAGGGTATTGTACATGATTTCAAACATCATTTCTGACAAAATGATTCAACTCTTCTTGCATTGCAATAGTCCAAAAATCATCTGTACATGCTTATTTGATATTCTTCGATTCAATGAGTGATATGAAAGCAATTTATGTCATGTAGTTCAACTTGGATCTCGTCTGAACACCTTGAGTTATATCTCCAATAACCAAATCATGTGGATAATTTCTTACTTCAACATATGCTTTAGGTAACTCAGTAGGAGTCTCATCAATATTAGAAATATTAGTATCATCAGAAGATATAATAGTATTATTAATAGGAGTATCTATGATATCATCATTATCATGTGAAGAAGTATTAGAAATAGGTTTAGTCAAAGATTCATCAAATTTGACATGCAATGATTCTTCAATAGTAAATATTTTATTATTAAAGATTCTATATGCTTTACTTTGAGTAAAATATCCAACATAAAGACCTTCATTAGATCTAGCATCAAATTTGTCTAAAGCATCTCTTATATTTAAAATAAAACATTTACATCCAAAAATCTTGAAATAAGAAACTTTTGGAATTCTGTTATATAACAATTCATAAGATGTTTTGTTTAAAATAGGTCGATTACACATGATTTAAAACATAACATGCAGTAACAACAGCTTCAGCCTAAAAATATTTTGGTAAAAGACTGTCCATAAGCATAGTTCTAACACATTCTTATAAAGTCCTATTATTTCTCTCCACAACACCATTTTGAGGAGATGCTCTAGTAAATGCAAAGTTATTTATAATACTATACTTATCATTGAAATTTATAAAAGATTCATTTTCAAATTCTCCTCCATGATCACTTCGAATAGTGACTGTGTTTAGAGATTTTTGATTTTGAATTCTTTTACAAAAACTTAAAAACTCATTAAAAGTATCATTTTTATTCTTTAAAAAAAATACCCATGTAAAATGTGAATAATCATCAACAATAATAAAAATATACCTATTTTTGTTTAAAGAAGCAACATGAGTAGGACCAAATAAGTCGGTCTATTAGTAGAAACTGAATCTTTAGATTTGAAAGATTATTTAACTTGTTTTCTTAATTGAATAGATCACAAAAATAATCCTTTTTAAAATCTATTTTTGGAAGACCTTTAACTAAATCAAATCCTAGAAATCTTAGAAATTATTTTCATATTTAAATGATTAAATCTTTTTGTTGGCCCAGAGGCCCTTCACTCTAGTTTTGATGATTATTAGCTCATGTAGTTATAATTTACTAATAATATTGTGATATTTAATTTCAGATATTTGATCAAGATATTAGTAGGTGATTAGCTTCAACAGAGGTATTTTGGAGCTTTCACATGGTGATTTAAGAGCTCGAGCATCAAGTTCACATCTAGCACTCGATTGGAGTCAAGCTCGGTGGATCACGTTTGGATCGAGTCGACTTGGAGATGACATTCTACAAGAAAACATCAATTTGTTTAAGTTTAAGATTGTGTTTAGATCTTGTGTAAAGATTAGATAGTATTGATATGCTCAAGTTCACAACACACACATGTTTTCAATTTAAAGTTCCATGTTTTGATTTTCGGTTTAACCGATCTGGTTTTCATGAATAGATAGAATCAAAATAAGTTACATGGTTTAATGTATATAGATTTGATCTATATACATCTATGCTTCATATACTTAGAAAAACTTATTTTGATAAGCCTATTCATGTGTTTGGAGTCTTGTATTTAAACAAAACTTTTTTTTGGATTTAATATCAAAAATATAGATATAAATATTTATATGTAAATTGGATTCTATCCATATACAATATGCTTCAAAGTTGTTTCAATATCATGTTTTTGTATTTACATGAGTTTTGGAGAAAACGGTTTTCCATTTCAAAAATCTAAGTTTTGAAAAATACAGATTTTGGTTTAAAGCAAATTTTCTATCTCACAAAAATAATTCAAATTGTTTAAAATATGTGTTGAATTTTTGTCATTCATATTTGTATTTCAAAGATCTAATAAGAAATGATTTTTATGGAATTTATGTGATTTATGGGCTTTAATTAAAGATAAAAACCCAAGTTTTTAAATCCTAAAAAGACTATACTGGCTGTCTGCCGGTCAACCGTAGAAGAAGTCGGTCGACCGGTCCGGTTGATCGACATGCACAAGCGTGTACGCCAGCTTGAGCTGGGGGGCCGGTCGACCGGGTCGGTCGACCGTCCAGAGAGCTCTGCTCTCTGGAAATGGCCCCGGTCGATCGGGCCGGTCGATCGGCCCGGTCAACCAGCAGAGAGCTCTGCTCTCTGTATCCAGTCTCGGTCGACCGGAGGCACAATGGTCAGAAATATGACCGTTGGGCCGGTCGACCGGGCGGTCGACCGGAAGGGCATTTCTGCCCTTTCTAGCTGCCAACGGGCAGAATTTTGTGGGGGTTATAAATAACCTCCATTTGAGTTGGTTTTGAACAAGTTTTTCAAGAGTAAAATTCTCATACTTTCTAGTGTTTATATTCAAGTTTTCAAAAGAGTTTTTAAGCCAAAAAGATTTATCTTTTATTTGTTTTCAAGGGCTGGAAAAAGTAAAGAAAAATAGAGATTTGGGATATTTGTTTGTTCTTCATTTTTATCAAATTCTAGTTATTTTTCTAAGTATTTTTTTCTTTGTGATTTGATTTTCAACACCTTGATTTTCTCACACTTGAGCTTATCATATCTATCCTATCTATTAGGATCTTGTTTAGTGAGAAAAGATTTAGTTTGTGGTCTTTGTGATCACCTATTGTTGTAAACCTCATTTCCTTGTTGTTGGTATCCCTCTTGTGTAGAGGTGATTGTGGAGGTTGCGTTAGAATCCCTCTAAGTGTAGAGGTGATTGTGGTTGTGTGACCTTGAGCCTAATCCCTCTAGTGAGAGGTGGATTGTTGTTTGGCTAAGTGCCTATCCCTCATTTGTGAGGTTGATATTGTGTTGGCTTGTGCCTTGCCTCTAGTGAGAGGTTGTATTGGTTGAGAGAGGAGTTGTGTACTCCCTAATTGTATTTGCCCATATCCACAGTGGAGGTTCCCTGTGTGGGAAGTCCTGTGTGGACGAGTTAGTGAAAATCTTTCTGTGTGAAGGCGGGGATGTAGAGCTGTGTGCTCGAACCTCGAAACATATCCTTGTGTTTACGTTTGATCCACTTTCTCTAACTCTCTCTTTTATATTGTACCTTGCATCATTCATATTGCTCATCCATACTTATATGCTTGGTATTGTTATTTGTGTGCCATATTTGTGTTAAACCAAGAGAGCTTCATATAGCACCTCAACTCTTATTCAGAGGAATCAAGAGGAGTTAGTCCAGAGCCCTTCACCAGAAATTTGGCTACACTCTTTGGTTACACTAAGTGTGTTGCATTAAGTTTTTAATTCCGCATCATTTGTCATTAGATTAGCCTTACACCTATTCACCCCCTAGGTATACTTTCAATTGGTATCAGAGCCTACGCTCCTGATATTAGGTTTAACCACCTAGGAGTGAGATCTTAGTTAGCTAATCTATCATTTGCATTTGCACACATATTGTTTGCACTCATGGATAACCATCCCATATTTGATATCTCTAAAATTAATATATGGAAGGTTAGGATGAGTTAGCATTTAAAAGCCATAGGTTATAAAGTTTACCTTTCCATTACCAAGGAATCTTACCTTAGTAATAGCATGCATATAGAAGCCAATGCACTAGCCCTAGAGGCACTTAGAAAATCACTTAGTAAAGAATATTTAAACATGGTTTCTCATTGTGATTCCGCTTTTGCAGTGTGGAACATCTTGACGTCTCCAAAGCTTCAATTGCCAATCCAAATGGAGAAGGAATCTAGTGGAGAAGAATCCGACCAACGTTGCTTCATGATCCAAGAGAATGACTCCCTTGAGGTACATTCGGATACTCAACTAGATAGTGCTACTTCTTTTTGTGATGATTATGTTGATTCTGACGCATTGAATGAAGAGATATTTATTGTTTGTGAGAACCTCTTTGAAAAATATAAAGTTTTAAAAAAAAACTTTTAAATTAACTAAAGAAAATAAATAGTTGTTTTCTAAACTTGATATTGTTTTGTAAGAAAAAGATGAGATTTCTAATGAAAGGAATTCATTGAAATTCAAACTTGATCTTGCCCTAAAAGAAAATGAAATTTGAAAACCAAAAATGATTGTGAAATGTTTTAAAGAAAAATAAAGTTCTATCTTCAAAACTTGATTTTGTTGTAAAAGAAAATGAATTTTTGAAAAATAAGATTATTTCTTTTTCAAAGGATTTGGATTTGGTTTCTAAGAAAAATATTTCTTTGAAAAATGATTTAGATTCTCATATTTATCATGCTAGTATAGCTTCACCTTCTAACTTACATATTGCATGCACCTCTTCTTCTATAATTAAAAATGATATATGTATGTTAAAGAAGAGCATTAATTGTTTGGGCTCCACTTTGAGCCAATGTGCCCTAAACCACACACGTTTGGAATTCATGTTTCGAAAGAAACAAGTTCCAAATTTGCATGCACACAAACCACGGCATACACATGCTTCTCACGTTCACACTCATAATACTTTATATGCTCATGTGTACACTTGTACACATTGTGGACGTAAGGGCCACCTTACTAAGTTTTTTTATGATAAAATATATGATGTAAATTTAGCAAATAAATTTGTTTGGGTTAGGAAAGGAGCTAACCCCAAGGACCCAAAAGAGTATGGGTACCAAAGATCACCCCTATTTTATTTGTTGTAGGTGTGGGCTCTCACTCGACGTGAGAGTGCTAGTGCCTTGAGGTGGATACGTTCCGAGCTTAATGATGACTAATTTGGATGCATCATTTTCAAAGAGAATTTGGTGGAAGGACCTGAAAAATACCTAGAGGGGGGGTGAATAGGTGTAATTGCTAATCTAATGATCTTTTTGAACTAAGTATGATGAATGATGCAACGATCTCTCAAAAACAAGACTAAGAGCCGAATACCCCTTGCGAGGTTCTGAACTCCTTCCTCCCAATTCCCCTAGATATGGGTTAGAGGTGCGCAATGCAACCTTGTTGTATTGAGATATGATCGATCAAGGCAAAGTATGATGATGAGAAATGAGATGCACACAATATATCACAAGAATTACAAGCTTGAATTAAAAGCATAAGGAAGATACAAGATCACAAGTAAGTAATAAGGAGCAATAAAGTGTTAGAGGAATTTAAAGCAAGAATTGGACGCAAAGGCAATCGCAAACACAAATATTTGTTTCGAGGTTCGAGCCACCGCTCTACTCCCCGCCTTCACCTCCGTGAAGGGTTTCCACTATCCACCGAGGACGCCTTTACAATTTGGTCTACCGAAGACCGAGCACCGAGCTCCACCGAGTACAAAGGACCTCTACCGAAGAGGTTGCTCCACAAGGAAAGGATTACAAGAACAAAGTGATCACAACAAGATCACTACACTTTTTCTCAAACTCTTTTACAAACACTCTCACTTTTATTACAACTTCACTATAGAATGAGTATAGGATTTTTGGCTCTATGAAGTGTGGCGAGAAAACTTCAGTTGTAGAGTGATATAGACAATCAAACACAACTGAAAAACAAATTTTAAAAGAATTGGAATGAAGGCTTTAAACTCTTTTCTTTTCTCTTTTGAAAACAACACAAACTTGAGGATTTTTCTTGGTGATGTGCAAGAGAGACTTCTCCTCTATTTATAGGGTTGAAAAGGTTAAAAACAATTTCTTTACACCTAATTTGACCTGCAAAAGCTCCCCAACAACTCTCTAAAAATCTGTTAAAGCAGAAAAAAGAAACAGATTTTCAGAATTGCCCAAAGAGGAAAGAGCCGTTGGATTGTTGCAGGCCTGGCGGTCGACCGGTCCGGTCGACCGCCAGCCCAGCTGCAAAGAGCCGTTGGCTCTCGGTCGACTGGTCCGGTCGACCGTCCCAAAAGAGGAAACACAGTTTCCTTCTTCCGGTCGACCGGTCCGGTCGACCCAGAAAACCAGAGAGCAGTGTGCTCTTGGTCGGTCGACCGGTGCGGTCGACCGACGGACGTGCACAGACGTGCACGTCCAGGCTATGGCGCCGGTCGACCGGGCCGGTCGGCCGGTCAGCCTGAAATGGGAAAAATTGCAGGATTTTGAACTTGAAAAAATTTGAAAAATTGTTTTAGGTTTAAACAAACTAGAGTGACATGTTAGTAGGAGTATGTATACATGATCTAGACAAGATATTTATTTTATAACACTTAGCTTCATGTAAATCTCTACTAAGGCATGAAACCAAATTTTGAAAATGAAAACAAGACCAAATTTTATCAAAACCAAATTTTGTGTGTGTGTGTGTATCCTAGAGCCAAATAACCAAGACTCAAACTTTAACATTCTATTCTTACAATGATTCTAAGGACTTCAAGATCTTCAATAGGCTTCTTCATATGATCTTCAACACTTGTTCCTTGAGCCCAATTGGAGTTGACTTGAGTCCAAATCCTTGTATTTGTGAGAGAAGACTTCTAGAATGAATAGAAACCTGAAACACACTTAAACAACAAATATTATTAGTATAAATAACTAATATGTTTTGTAATCATCAAAATACACTAATCATGGGTGATTGTAACCTTGGGCCAACAATCTCCCCCTTTTTGATGATGACAAAACATATAAGTTATTTAAACAAATAAAGGAAGAAGAGCTTGGAAAGCTCCCCCTCAAACAATGCTATGTAAAAAAAATAACTATTAGTGAGATACATGAAGCATTGAAAACCCAATATTTTTGTCAAAAGCTCTAATACCAATCGAAATCAAACTTAATACCAATTAAACTTATACTTTTTCTCTTTAAACTTATAGTAAATAAACTAAACTCAAACTATAAGCAAACTTATTTCTTTTTCAATAAACACTTTAATTAAACTTATATATTTTTCTCCCCCTTTTGTCATACATCAAAAAGGGTTAAAATCAAAACAAAATAGAAATATTTTTAAGAATCTATCATGCAAACATTCAACTCACCACAAATAAATGAAAATCTAGCATAATCTAGAGGTTTAGTAAAAATATCGGTAAGTTGAAAATCGGTAGAAACATAATCAATATCAATATCATCTTTCTCATAATGATCTCTAAGAAAGTGATACCTAATGTCAATGTGTTTGGTTTTACTATGTTGATTTGCATTCTTTGACATGTGAATAGTACTAGTATTATCACAAAATATTTTAACATGATCAAAGTGTAAATCATAGTCAAGGAGAGTATGTTTCATCCAAAGAACTTGTGCACAACAAGCTCCGGTTGCAACATACTCCGCCTCGGCGGTTGAAAGGGCTACCGAATTTTGCTTTTTGGAAGACCAAGATACAAGACAATTACCCAAGAATTGACATGTTCCACTTGTGCTCTTCCTATCTACCCTACAACCCGCATAGTCGGCATCCGAAAAACTAGTCATTGAAAATTGGCCGGTTTTCGGATACCACAAACCCATTTCAATGGTGCCCATAAGGTATCTAATTATGCGTTTAATCGCAATTATGTGAGACTCTTTAGGACAAGATTGAAAACATGCACAAAGACAAACGGAAAACATGATATCTGGCCTACTAGCCGTCAAATAAAGCAAGCTACCAATCATGCTACGATATAATTTAATGTCTACACTTTTACCTTGTTCATCTTTGTCAAGCTTAGTAGTTGTAGCCATGGGAGTTTTGCTTACTTTAGATCCTTCAAGTCCGAATCTCTTGATTAGTTCTTTTATGTACTTAGCTTGTTTGATGAAGATCCCATCCTTCCTTTGCTTGATTTGGAGTCCAAGGAAATAGTTGAGCTCCCCCATCATAGACATTTCAAATTCATCCTTCATGCATGACTCAAAAGCTTTGCAAAGAGATTCATTAGTAGAACCAAAAATAATATCATCCACATAAATTTGCACAATAAGAATATCCTTTTCTACATGTTTTGTAAACAAAGTTGTGTCAATTTAACCTTTCTTAAAACCATTTGAAATCAAAAATGAAGAAAGTCTTTCATACCAAGCCCTAGGGGCTTGTTTTAAACCATAAAGAGCTTTATCTAATTTAAAAACAAAATCCGGATGTGTAGGATCAACAAACCTGGGGGGTTGTTCAACATACACCTCCTCTTCAATAAATCCATTTAGAAAAGCACTTTTAACATCCATTTGAAATAATTTGAAATCTTTATATGAGGCAAATGCTAGTGTCATCCGTATGGCTTCAAGCCATGCTACGGGTGCAAAGGTTTCTTCAAAATCGATCCCTTCGATTTGAGTGTAACCTTGGGCAACTAACCTAGCCTTATTTCTAACTACATTACCCGATTCATCCAACTTGTTCTTAAAAATCCACTTAGTACCAATTGTTGGTCTATCGTGGGGCCTAGGAACAAGGTGCCAAACTTGGTTGTGCTCAAATTGATTGAGCTCCTCTTGCATGGCTAGCAACCAATATGAATCGGCCTCGGCTTTGAGGACATTTTTGGGTTCAATATGAGAAATGAATGCATAGTTACCACAATAGTCATGAAGTCTAGAGCGAATAGTTACCCCTTTTGATACTTCACCTATGACGAGGTCCTTGGGATGATGTGGATTGTATCTCCAATCCTTTGGTAGTGGTTGAGTAGGCTCCACCTCATGTGTTTGATTTTCATTTCCTTGTGCCTCTTCCACCTTAGCTTCGCTTCCTTCATCATCCTTTGGTTTGTCTCCCATAGTAGAAGCATCCTCCAAGGTCACTTTCTCCAAACCTTCATCCAATGCATCTATTTCTACAACATTCTTAACAAACTTGTTAGATTCCTCAAACTTAATATGAATAGACTCTTCAATAGTCAATGATGATCTAATGAAAACTCTATAAGCCTTACTAGTGTTTGAGTAACCTACAAAAATAGCCTCATAAGATCTAGCATCAAACTTTCCTAAATTATCTTTTGTATTTAAAACAAAACATTTGCATCCAAAAACTTTGAAATAAGAAACATTTGGTTTTCTAGAAAAGTACATTTCAAAAGAAGTTTTAGTAGTATTTTTACATAAGAAAACACGATTTGATATATAGCATGATGTATTAACGGCCTCGGCCCACAAATAATGTGGTAGACCATATTCACTTAGCATTGTCCTAGCCATCTCTTGTAATGTTCTATTTTTCCGTTCAACTACTCCATTTTGTTGTGGAGTTCTAGGACAAGATAGTTCATGCTTTTTTCCATGTTCATCACAAAAAGTGGTAAAGGGTTGGTTAATGAATTCACCTCCTCTATCACTTCTTATTCTCAAAATCGAAACATCTTTTTCTTTTTAAACTCTTTTCTTAAAAGTTTGGAAATACGAAAATGCTTGGTTTTTGTGTTCAAGAAAGAAAACCCAAGTAAACCTTGAAAAGTCATCAACCAAAACATAAGCAAATCTATTCCCACTTAGACTTTTGGTTTGTGTAGGGCCAAAAAGATCCATATGGATTAACTCTAAAGGACGTGATGTCATGATATCCTTAATTGACTTGAAAGAAGACTTAGTTTGTTTCCCAAATTGACATGCGTCACAAACTCGGTCCTTTTCAAAATTCAAGTAAGGAATACCTTTCACCATTTCCTTTGTGTTCAACCTAGAAATGTGATCAAAAGAAATATGGCCTAATCTCCTATGCCACAGCCAAGAGTCATCATCGAGGGCTTTCAAACAAGTAATATTACAAGACATATTTAACATATCAATCATATAAACATTACTTTCACGAAAACCGGAAAATACACAAACATTAGAAGTTCTATCAATTACTTTACAAGCAACATTATCAAAAACAACATCAAAACCTTTATCACAAAGTTGACTAACACTCAAGAGATTATGCTTGAGGCCATCAACTAAAACTACATTTTCAATTAAAGGAGAGGTGCCAAGTTTTACATTACCAATACCGATGATTTTACCCTTGGCGTCATCTCCGAAGGTGACGGTGCCACCTTCATGATATCTTGATAGGGTTGCAAAGTTGTTGATGTCCCAAGTCATGTGCCTTGAGCAACCGCTATCAAGATACCACAATCCTCTACGTCGTTGGGCTTTGGAAAGTACCTACATCATTTAACATAATTGTTGATTTTGGTACCCAAACTTTCTTGGGTCCTTTAAAGTTAGTGCCTCGAACCCAAATATTATGATGTGATGCAATTAGTCTATCATAGCAAAAATTGGCTAAGTGTCCTTTCCGCCCACAATGTGAACATGAGAACACTCTACCATACATGAATGCATGATGTGTACGTGTAGTGTGAGCATGTTTTGGGGTTTTGCCATGTTGTTTAGGTTGTGTAGCATGAACATGAACATGAGCATGAGCATTTTTCTTTGGGGCTTGTTTCTTAGGAAACATAGCCTCAATTTTCTTCTTGTTAAACTCACAATTTTTCAAAACAACACTTAATGAGTCTAATCTTTCCTTAAGCATAGAAACTTCATTAGAATCAATTAGTGGGGCCTTACCTTTGCAAGAAATCTTATATTTTTCAAAATCATTTTTAGTAGTGGCCAAGGTGGAAACCAAATCATCCTTTTCTTTGTAAGAGTAAAAACTTGATGACTTAAAGATTCATTTTCCTTTTTCATTTTTAATACTTTTTCTTTAAGAAATCATAATTTTGTGACAACTCAACAAAAGCCTCTTCTAATTCATCCATAGAAAGCTCATTATCATGGGAAGGGGAAGAGGTTACCTTGCTTGTGCCTTCATTAGCCATGAAGCACATGTTGGCGGTGTCTATTTCTTCCTCGGATTCGGTCTCCGAATCCCAAGTTGCCTTCATAGCCTTCTTCTTGTAGGGCTTCTTTGATGTGGAGGGCTTAGCTTTGTCCGGACACTCCGCAACAATGTGTCCGGGCTTTTGCAATTGAAACAAGTGATCCTTCTTTCTTCTTTGCCTCCTTGCCATCTTCTTCTACCTTGGTACTTCGCCTTGTTGTACATCCTCCGGACATTCTTAACAAGGAGTGAGAGCTCCTCATCATCTTCTTCTTCATCGTCTTCATCGGAGTGTGTAGCTTGACTCTTGAAGGCGATAGTCTTCTTTTTGAAGGAGCCATATCCTCCCTTGCTTTCCTTTCCATCTCATGGGTTTTGAGGTTCCCAATGAGACCTATAAGCTCCATCTCTTCATTGTCGTTGAGTTCCTTCAAGGTTGTTGCTTTAACTTCCCATGAAGTAGGAAGAGCTCGGATGATCTTCCTTACTCTTTCATCATTGTTGATATCTTCACCTAAAGAAGAGAGTCCATTAGTAATCTTGGTAAATCTTGTAACCATATCATCTATGGTTTCATTTTCTTGCATGCTAAATGTTTCATATTGGGACCGAAGAAGGTCAATCTTAGCCTTCTTTACTTGTGAGGTCCCCTCATGTGTGACTATCAAGTGTGACCAAATCTCATATGCGGATTTGCAATGGATAACCCTAGAAATGTCATCATCATTAAGGGCTTGTAGAAGTGCATAGTGAGCTTTGGCATTGGCATCGAATTCCTTAGTCTCTATTTCGGACCAAGTGGATTCGTCACCGGGGGGTACACTAAAGGACTTAGTCACGGCTTTTGCAACTCGGCTACCTAGAGATTGCAAAAACACGGTCATCTTAACTTTCCATATGGGAAAGTTAAGTCCATCAAACTTAGGAGGGTCTTAATTCCATCGGCCATTTTTACTATATGAATATGAATGAAATGATTAGCAAATTAGGATCTTCTCTAAGGTTGTTAAACCAAATCCTAGAGTCCAAGCTCTGATACCAATTGAAAAATACCTAGAGGGGGGGTGAATAGGTGTAATTGCTAATCTAATGATCTTTTTGAACTAAGTATGATGAATGATGCAACGATCTCTCAAAAACAAGACTAAGAGCCGAATACCCCTTGCGAGGTTCTGAACTCCTTCCTCCCAATTCCCCTAGATATGGGTTAGAGGTGCGCAATGCAACCTTGTTGTATTGAGATATGATCGATTAAGGCAAAGTATGATGATGAGAAATGAGATGCACACAATATATCACAAGAATTACAAGCTTGAATTAAAAGCACAAGGAAGATACAAGATCACAAGCAAGTAATAAGGAGCAATAAAGTGTTAAAGGAATTTAAAGCAAGAATTGGACGCAAAGGCAATCGCAAACACAAATATTTGTTTCGAGGTTCGAGCCACCGCTCTACTCCCCGCCTTCACCTCCGTGAAGGGTTTCCACTATCCACCGAGGACGCCTTTACAATTTGGTCTACCGAAGACCGAGCACCGAGCTCCACCGAGTACAAAGGACCTCTACCGAAGAGGTTGCTCCACAAGGAAAGGATTACAAGAACAAAGTGATCACAACAAGATCACTACACTTTTTCTCAAACTCTTTTACAAACACTCTCACTTTTATTACAACTTCACTATAGAATGAGTATAGGATTTTTGGCTCTATGAAGTGTGGTGAGAAAACTTCAGTTGTAGAGTGATATAGACAATCAAACACAACTGAAAAACAAACTTTAAAAGAATTGGAATGAAGGCTTTAAACTCTTTTCTTTTCTCTTTTGAAAACAACACAAACTTGAGGATTTTTCTTGTGATGTGCAAGAGAGACTTCTCCTCTATTTAGAGGGTTGAAAAAGGTTAAAAACAATTTCTTTACACCTAATTTGACCTGCAAAAGCTCCCCAACAACTCTCTAAAAATCTGTTAAAGCAGAAAAAAGAAACAGATTTTCAGAATTGCCCAAAGAGGAAAGAGCCGTTGGATTGTTGCAGGCCTGGCGGTCGACCGGTCCGGTCGACCGCCAGCCCAGCTGCAAAGAGCCGTTGGCTCTCGGTCGACTGGTCCGGTCGACCGTCCCAAAAGAGGAAACACAGTTTCCTTCTTCCGGTCGACCGGTCCGGTCGACTCAGAAAACCAGAGAGCAGTGTGCTCTTGGTCGGTCGACCGGTGCGGTCGACCGACGGACGTGCACAGACGTGCACGTCTAGGCTATGGCGCGGTCGACCGGGCCGGTCGGCCGGTCAGCCTGCAATGGGAAAAATTGCAGGATTTTGAACTTGAAAAAATTTGAAAAATTGTTTTAAGTTTAAACAAACTAGAGTGACATGTTAGTAGGAGTATGTATACATGATCTAGACAAGATATTTATTTTATAACACTTAGGTTCATGTAAATCTCTACTACTAAGGCATGAAACCAAATTTTGAAAATGAAAACAAGACCAAATTTTATCAAAACCAAATTTTTGTGTGTGTATCCTAGAGCCAAATAACCAAGACTCAAACTTTAACATTCTATTCTTACAATGATTCTAAGGACTTCAAGATCTTCAATAGGCTTCTTCATATGATCTTCAACACTTGTTCCTTGAGCCCAATTGGAGTTGACTTGAGTCCAAATCCTTATATTTGTGAGAGAAGACTTCTAGAATGAATAGAAACCTGAAACACACTTAAACAACAAATATTATTAGTACAAATAACTAATATGTTTTGTAATCATCAAAATACACTAATCATGGGTGATTGTAACCTTGGGCCAACAGGACCACCATGGTTTGGAGACATAAAGAGTTGCCCTCATGGTTTTGGCAACGATCTCTTACTCCCTTTTATGTTTGCATGGTTTTAGATCATTCATTTGTAGCATGTCTTGTTTTAAATGCTCATTATGCCATATGCCTTGCTTATTAGACTATTGACATACATATATAGTATGTGAGATCACACATGTTTATATGGACCCATATTTTGTGTTCTCTCTATAGGTTAGCTATTATGTATATCATAGCTCTAATAACATGAGTATTTACATAATGATCATATGAGTTTTGTTTTAATCTTTGCACTTCATGTTTTGACTACCTGTTTAAATGTTAGTTTTCATTAAAACTTGTGTATATGCTTGTACAACTAGTGAGCCACAAATAGATTATTATATGTTTGTGCCTAATTTTCATTTGTACCCATTAGATGTACTAGCATAACTTAGTTTTGATGATTCATGCATTTTGACTTGTATTCCTCATATTGGACATGTTTTCATGATTATGTGTTTAAGCTTCATGTATATGCCTATTTTGTCAAAACTATTGAATATACATGTATACCCTTGAGTCATTTACTTTTCATGCAAATCTTTATCTTGGACTCATTTGTGTTTAGGGATATGTATGTATACCTATAATTTAGATAAAACATACATATGCCTTGAAGTTGTTTTATTTTAATGAAAATTAAATTTTGATGATTTTCATGTTTTTGAAGGAATTTCATATTGGGCTTATTGCGTATTTCTATAACTATGTCTTTCACATTATACTTGTACACTCACATCATTCTTTTTTACTCATGATTTGTTTTCATGAGACTATATGAGCTTTATAGACTTTGAGTGTTTAATGATCATGTGATTTGCATGTTTTCATGGAATATTTCTTTGTTTTATTTCTTACTTGAAGGATTTCTACTAGATTTCAAGATTATCATAAAACTAGTTGCGGTATTCTTCATTTGGTAGAGCTTTCAAACTTGCAAAATTATTTTCAAACCTATTTTTGAAAACCCTACCCATTGAAGGGCGGTTGAACCGTTGGGCGACCATGCCTTGTATGCATTATTGAAAATCTATTTAAACATGTGCAGGAAATGGGTGGTAGGGAGTATGAGTTATACACTTGATCCTTATTGTGTTTTCAACTGGTATCACAATTGATATTTATTTTGTATACTCATATTTATTTCTATATATGTATGCTTTAACTTCAAATAGTATCAATTTCGATTGGTATTTAAATTTTCATACATATATATGTGTGTTTTGATTGTGCTTACTATATCTCTATATCTTTAAGCACAAATTTGGTTATGCTAAGCTTGATTTAGTCCTTAATGATAATTATTTTTAAATTGGTATCTTATACAAGCTTATGCATTGTTTTCATTAGTATTTCATAAAGGGGGAGAAAATTCATGTTTTACCTTTCAATCGGTTTTATTTACCTTTAATATCTTACTCCCACTCTTTATGTTGAAAAATTATATCTTAGTTTTTTATTTTGTTTCCTATGCTTCTAATGAAAATTATTTTCAATTGGTATATGTTTCATTTTCAATATTGGTATCAAGAATCTTAAATTGACATTATTCTCTATTTGGTATCTTTATTGCAAAATAATTTTAGTGTTTAACCAAAAAGATTGGTTTATGTTTTTCAATTGGTATTAAAAGAGTAAAATATTTTCAATTGGTATTAATTTTTACAATTGGTATCAAGATTACCTATATGTTTATATCTTTCAATTAATATCAAAATTTTTGTTGTTTTGTTTATTTTCAATTGGTATCATAAATTGGTATAATGATGTTTAGATGTATACGTTCATGCTAAATTGATATATCCTTCAATTGGTATCATATTGTTTTGATATTATATTGCTTATATGCAAGGGAAGCTTAACATCTTCTCTATATATAGATTCATGTTGAGTTTATGTCATATTGAAGTGATTGACCTTTCTTTGGGATGTAGCATACGTGTGTAGTAGGAGCTTCACATCTCCTTTTATACATTGCATATTATGCTTTATGTGGTTAGGATTTAGTCATCTCTTTTCATATAAATGCATGCATGTAGGGGGAATTAACTTCACGTCTCTCCTCTTCATGAATGTATATAGCATATATACCTTTATTTTTTGATTTATGCAAAAAGGGAGAAAAATATTGTTTATGCCCTTTATTGTTTGCACCCCTTTTTTGATGAATTGACAAAAAGGAGGAGAGATATTTTGGAGAGAGATATTTTTGAGTTTTATATATGCATGTTTGTTTATGCATGTCTGTTTATATGTTTTTTATATGCATGGTTGTTTAAATTTATTGTATTTTACCATTGGTATCAAAAGCATCTTTTGTTGGTATTCGTATCAAGAGCATCTTTTGTTGTTTTGTTGGTATCAAGAGCTTTTGTTGGTATCAAGAGTTTTTTGTTGGTATTAAGAGCAACATTATTTTTAAGAACATGTTTATTTTAAAATTGATATCAAAAGCATGTTTATTTCATTTGTATAAAAGATCATGTTTATTTCATTTCCTTGTTTTATACATGTTTATGCATATTTATGTTGAGCATTCATTGAATATCTTATTGTTTATTGCTAAGCATGAGTTAAGGGGGAGCTTCTATGAAGCTTAACTTTTATCCATGCATATGTAACTCCATGAGTTTTATCATCATCAAAAAGGGGGAGATTGTTGTCCCAGAGGGCGTTCACTCAAGTTCTGATGATGATTAACTCATGTAGTTATAGTTTACTAATAATCTTGTGATATTTAGTTTCAGATATTTGATCAAGATATTAGTAGGTGATTAGCTTCAACAAAGGTATTTTGGAGCTTTCACTTGGTGATTCAAGAGCACGAGCGTCAAGTTCACATCTAGCACTCGGTTGGAGTCAAGCTCGGTGGATCACGTTTGGATAGAGTCGACTTGGAGACGGCATTCTACAAGAAGACATCGGTTTGTTTAAGTTTATGCTTGTGTTTAGATCTTGTGTAAAGATTAGATCGTACTGATATGCTCAAGTTCACAACACACACATGTTTTCAGTTTAAAGTTTCATGTTTTGGTTTTCGGTTTAACCTATCTTGGTTTTCATGAATAGATAGAATCAAAACAAGTTTACATGGTTTAATGTATATTAGATTTGATCTATATACATCTATACTTCATATACTTAGAAAAACTTATTTTGATAAGCCTATTCATGTGTTTGGAGTTTTGTAATTAAACAAAACTTATTTTTGGATTTAATATCAAAAACATAGGTATAAATCTTTATATGTATATTGGATTCTATCCATATACAATATGCTTCAAAGTTGTTTCAATGTCATGTTTTTGTATTTACATGAGTTTTGGAGAAAACGGTTTTCCATTTCAAAAATTTAAGTTTTAGAAAATACGGTTTTTGGTTTAAGGCAAATTTTCTATCTCACAAAAATGGTTCAAATTGTTTAAAATATGTGTTGAATTTTTTTCACACATATTTGTATTTCAAAGATATAATAAGAACTGATTTTTGTGGAATTTATGTGATTTTATGGGATTTAATTAAAGATAAAAATCCAATTTTTAAATCCTAAAAAGACTGTACTGGCTGTCTGGCGGTTGACCTACCGTCGACCGTAGCAGAAGTCGGTCGACCGGTCCAGTCGACCGACGTGCACAAGCGTGCATGCCAGCTTGAGCTGGTCGGCCGGTCGACCGGGTCGGTCGACCGTCCAGAGAGCTCTGCTCTCTGGAAATGGCCCCGGTCGACCGGGCCGATCCACCGGCAGAGAGCTTTGCTCTCTGTATCCAGTCTCGATCGACCGGGCCGGTCCACCGAAGCACAACGGTCAGAAATATGACCGTTGAGCCGGTCGACCGGGCGGTCGACCGGAGGGGCATTTGTAACACCCCGCTCCCAGAATACGTACTTAGTTGCGTATTCAGATTTATCGATCATATTTTTTCGATTTACTTCATGTATTTGTTTTGTATTATGAATTATTTACATGATCGTTTTGCCTTGAATTGGGATTCGTGGACTCGGAGTCAGCCCTAGTCTGAACCGAGAACCCGATTCTAGTGTTTTACTCAATTTGGTCTTTTCGCTATTTCGATTTGACCAATTTCAGTTTTAAACGTCGTTTTCCAATATTTTAGATTTTCTATGATTTTCTGGAATTTTCCTGAATTAAGTTGAAAATCTTCAAAACCGTGTCGACCAATGCCACTGACCGATTCTCGGATTTTTAATTTACAAACGGAGTTGAATTTCATGAAACGGCTTTCCCATAACTTCTTAAAATCATATTTTCTATCTAAATACTTTTTCTGAGAATTTTCTGAATTTATCAAAAATCCGGCCAACCCGGTGTAGACCGATATTGACGGTTGACTTTATGATTTTTATTTTGAAAATGGGATTTAATTTCTGAAACCGATTTCACCAAAAATCTTTATATAATATTTATTATTTTTGAGAATTTTTGGGAAGCTTTCCGAGTTACTTTATTTTTTGGGCTTTTCCGAAGTTTTTCGGTGTTTTCCCCGGATACCGGAATCTATCCAGATATTGTATTTATATCTTTTCTCATTTTTCTCTCTCCTGTCTCAGACGCGAGTCTCACCAGACTCAGATCTGATTTTTAATGCGAAGATTCGCATTCATTCCGCATTTAATGCACTTCAGATCACGTCTAATCTAGTCATTATGACTTTCTCTCTCCTCTGTTAAACGCAGCTTTCGCATTTTCTCCGGAACGCGGCTTTTATTTCCGCGTCTGGCTTTCTTTTGCCTAGACGCGGATCCCCCTTTTTTGAGACGCAGCTTCTTTGTAATGAAACGCAAGTTTCATTATAATGATGGGAATAACAACATTATTATATTATTTTCTCCATTATATAAACCCCACCTTCCTTTCTCTCTCTTACATTATCTTTTCTTCCTTCTCCTTTGTTACCAGCAGCCACCAACAGAGAGCAAATGGCAGCCATGGCCTTGCCTTGGCCGGCCACTTCTCCACCCACCTTCTCCACTTTTTCCACCACCAATTCCTCCACTTCCTTCTCCTCCATTTCCTCCTCCATCCCAACAACAACAACAACCATTCACCATTTTCACTACCTTCTTCTTCCTCTTCTTTTCCACCATGAACCCATTAAGCTCTAAAGTTTCACCACCCTCTCCACCACCATATACACCACCTTGGCCGCCAACGACCATGCCATCTTCTTCTTTCGTCGTGCTCTTTCCGCCGAACTATTCCTTCGCTCTCTGAAATCCCTTTTGCAAAACTCTAAAAATCCATTTTTAACTACACTTGCACCCCCCATGGTTGCTTGAGCTTGGGCTTGGGCTACCGGATTCCGGCCGTCTCCGGCCACCTCCGGCCGCCGCCGGCGACCACCGGCCATAGCCGACGACCAACCGCCTTCCCTTCTCTTCTTTCCTTTCCTTCTTTCTTTCTTTTCCTTCTTTCTTTTTTCCTTTCCTTTTCCTTTCCTTTCCTTTCCTTCTCTGGCTTTCCTCCCTAAACCTGCGTCCTCCTCTCTCTCTTTCTGCGTCTCTCTCACATTCCCCCTATCACTTCCTTTAATTACTAGACGCGGATTTTACCCCTGCGTCTGAGTAGTTATTTCACGCGACATTCGCGTCTTGTATCAACGCGACGCGAAGTTCATGCCCGCGTCCGCGTTCTCCTCGTGTCCTTACTTGAACGCGGGTCTCGAACCCCGCGTTTGTGGAAGCCTGCGCGACGCAAATCCTGCGTCTGCGACCCCGCGTCTCACTCTCAAACCCGCGTCTTCCTGTGCTCTCTCCCTCCCTCTATCACTTTCTCTCTAAAGCCTTGACGCGTTGATTTTCTGGATTCCAGAGATCGGGGATTTCACTATATTTTCTGAAGACTTAGGCGAGTGTCCTCGCTCTCGCCTCCATTTGGGTTTCCCCGCTTTGTCGGGTTGACATGTATTTTATTCCATCTTTATATGTATTTTACTGCTTTATACTATGCGTGGCCGACCCTTGTGGTCGTTGAACTCTGGGTCTCTGCCCACTCCTGGGATGGCTGGTAACCACCGAGAGTGCGCTTAAACCCCGAGCGTTTTTGGACCCCCAGCCTTCAGCCTCCGGTCTCTCACTATCTCGAAAGGGAAGTGATTGGGACCGTCAGGTCTCTCAGCCCTTCAGCCTCCGATCTCTCACTATCTCAAAAGAGACGTGATTGGGATCGTCAGGTCTCTCAGCTCCGCCTGGTTATCATGATCAACTTTCAACACTTTACCACTAGATTCGTCTAGGCGAGAGGCTGCTGGATTTTCTACTCGCACCTTAAGCCGAGTTGTCCCGGTAACCTTGCCAGACACTCCAGTGTTAAATACTGTTTGCTGTCTGTACACTCCAGCTTGCTCAGCTCCGCTTGGTTGTGCTCATCTACTATTCTATCACATGTCATGTATTTACCTGATATGTTAACACTTGACATGCTATGCCATCACTTCATACCTGTCATTTACATGCTACTACTTGACACTGGCTCATGTTATACCCCTTGTCTCCAGTTATGGCTTGACTTATCACCTGTTATCTTCATGAACACTCGTTATTGGCATGATAAAACCTGATACCTGTTATAATTAACTCTCTACTCATGATTATCACATTACGGGAATGTAGAACTTGCTCTCTTGTTATGAACTCCTGTTATGCTTGTTATGTACTCCTGTTATGACCAGTTATGTTTCTACTTATTCCCGTAATCCGATAATTATGTTAAGAAGCCATAAAGAGGATAACTTGCACGAGGAATGGGAGGAAGTGATGAATGCCGGTATGGTGCCTTGCTTATAGTAGTGGAATATAAAACTGACGATTCGTGTTAGGGGGATTTCAGGCCCCCAGAAGATGCGTGTTAAGGGGATTTAAGGCCCCCAATGGCTGTGTCCCGGGCGGTCGGGAACTACTATAAGTATGAGCTATCAGTTCTTCATCAGCTTCCAGTAACGAACCTCGGCTTGCTTATATATGGATGTATGTGTGTTGGGATGTACACCAGGACACATACCTAGATATATGGGTCAGGCGAGTAATAATAATAAAAGATGCCAACTATGTATCTTGTTATGCCTGTTATGAACTCCGTTATGCTTGTTATGATTCTTTTTATGCCTGTTATGTACTCCTGTTATGACCGTTGTGTGATTGCCACGAATGCTTTTCATCGGATTTTACTTCGGATTTCTGGTTTTATGTTTATTATATTATACTTGTTCATGTCCTGCCTTTCCACTTATATTCTATTCCACCAGTCTCCTGCTCTTGTGGTATTATACCATGTGCTTATCTTTGCTCGCCACTTGGCATTCGTATCACCACTTGCCTGGGGAGTTCTATCTGACTCCCCTGGATCCTCATGTCCAGGTCATGGAGCTTGGAGCCTGTGGATTCTCCCAGTTGCTGATCAGAGTGGCGCAGCGGTAGCGTGGATCTCCAGCAGACCGCCCAGAGCTCTATCCTTCCAGGCCCCCTTATTCAGCTCCAGAGTTTTCCTGTTATGACTCTGAGCCTCCATTTGTACTGTTCATACCTGTACATCTACTTGTATTCTCGCAATTGCGCATATCAGTGATGTAATATTCATGTAATATTTGTCACCTCTGGTGATAACATTGTAATTGTACTCATGTGTTAGAATGTATAATGCACCACTTGCTTCCGTACTCTGATTCTTGCCTGTACTGATGCTTAGCGTATATACGTGAGGGTATTTCGGACCTGCGTATATACGTTGCAGTAACGTCTCCGTACCCGCAGGACCGGGGCGTTACAGGGTGGTATCAGAGCCTAGGCTCTCGCATCCTCAGTACGTCCAGACGGCAAATTAATGGTAAAGAAATTTGTAACTGGAATGCATGAGTCCTGGTTATACAGTCCAACTACAAGTGCAGAGTTATCTATTCTTTCTTGATCATTCTTCCTTTGATTCCAAATCCCTTCCATCTTTCCCCTGTTTTGGTTTTTCGAAGCCCTTCTACCAACTCAAGATATGGATAGTCTAGAGAGGTAGCGGCTGGTTCTGGATGATGCTATGACATGATCTCTTCGGCTAACTCTATGAAGCTCAGGTATTCTCAGGATTGATCCTGATCGGGTTATCTTTCAGAAGTCAGTAGTCGGGATTCTCTACGGATATTCTATATTCTCGGCTATATCTTTTAGAGTGATTGATGCCTGGTATTCGGAATTCTCAATTATCGGTCTTCTTTATTATGCTCAGGACTATCAGGTTTTTCTTTATCTTCAGTATTCTGGTTCATCCCCGGAGCGACATTAAGTATGCAGTACAGCGGGAATTCTATTGCAAAGCTGTGTTATCAGTCAGTATTATTTGGCATCGTTCGGAGATTTATACAGCCGGAAGTGCAGAGGATGTCTATATTCTGATTGTTGTTCAGTCAACTTGAGAGCCCTACCTATAGTGCGTCATATCTTCATTGGTATAAATTCCGCCCTTGTCCTCTTTGTGTTCAATTTACCCCTTATCGAAATTGCGAGGACGCAATTTTTTGTAAGGTGGGTGGATTGTAACACCCCGCTCCCAGAATACGTACTTAGTTGCGTATTCAGATTTATCGATCGTATTTTTTTCGATTTACTTCCTGTATTTGTTTTGTATTATGAATTTTTACATGATCGTTTTGCCTTGAATTGGGATTCGTGGACTCGGAGTCAGCCCTAGTCTGAACCGAGAACCCGATTCTAGTGTTTTACTCAATTTGGTCTTTTCGCTATTTCGATTTGACCGATTTTAGTTTTAAACGTCGTTTTCCAATATTTTAGATTTTCTATGATTTTCTGGAATTTTTCTGAATTAAGTTGAAAATCTTCAAAACCGGTGTCGACCAATGCCACTGACCGATTCTCAGATTTTTTAATTTACAAACGGAGTTGAATTTCACGAAACGGCTTACCCATAACTTCTTAAAATCATATTTTCTATCTAAATACTTTTTCTGAGAATTTTCTGAATTTATCAAAAATCCGGCCAACCCGGTGTAGACCGATATTGACGGTTGACTTTATGATTTTTATTTTAAAAATGGGATTGAATTTCTGAAAACCGATTTCACCAAAAATCTTTATATAATATTTATTATTTTTGAGAATTTTTGAAAAGCTTTCCGAGTTACTTTATTTTTCTGGCTTTTCCGAAGTTTTTCGGTGTTTTCCCCGGATACCGGAATCTATCCAGATATTGTATTTATATCTTTCTCATTTTCTCTCTCCTGTCTCAGACGCGAGTCTCACCAGACTCAGATCTGATTTTTAATGCGAAGATTCGCATTCATTCCGCATTTAATGCACTTCAGATCACGTCTAATCTAGTCATTATGACTTTCTCTCTCCTCTGTTAAACGCAGCTTTCGCATTTTCTCCGGAACGCGGCTTTTATTTCCGCGTCTGGCTTTCTTTTGCCTAGACGCGGATCCCCCCTTTTTTGAGACGCAGCTTCTTTGTAATGAAACGCAAGTTTCATTATAATGATGGGAATAGCAACATTATTATATTATTTTCTCCATTATATAAACCCCACCTTCCTTTCTCTCTCTTACATTATCTTTTCTTCCTTCTCCTTTGTTTCCAGCAGCCACCAACAGAGAGCAAATGGCAGCCATGGCCTTGCCTTGGCCGGCCACTTCTCCACCCACCTTCTCCACTTTTTCCACCACCAATTCCTCCACTTCCTTCTCCTCCATTTCCTCCTCCATCCCAACAACAACAAGAACCATTCACCATTTTCACTACCTTCTTCTTCCTCTTCTTTTCCACCATGAACCCATTAAGCTCTAAAGTTTCACCACCCTCTCCACCACCATATACACCACCTTGGCCGCCAACGACCATGCCATCTTCTTCTCTCGTCGTGCTCTTTCCGACGAACTATTGCTTCGCTCTCCGAAATCCCTTTTGCAAAACTCTAAAAATCCATTTTTAACTACACTTGCACCCCCCATGGTTGCTTGAGCTTGGGCTTGGGCTACCGGATTCCGGCCGTCTCCGGCCATCTCCGGCCGCCGCCGGCGACCACCGGCCATAGCCGACGACCAACCGCCTTCCCTTCTCTTCTTTCCTTTCCTTCTTTCTTTCTTTTCCTTCTTTCTTTTTTCCTTTCCTTTTCCTTTCCTTTCCTTTCCTTCTCCGGCTTTCCTCCCTAAACCTGTGTCCTCCTCTCTCTCTTTCTGCGTCTCTCTCACATTCCCCCTGTCACTCCCTTTAATTACTAGACGCGGATTTTACCCCTGCGTCTGAGTAGTTATTTCACGCGACATTCGCGTCTTGTATCAACGCGACGCGAAGTTCATGCCCGCGTCCGCGTTCTCCTCGTGTCCTTACTTGAACGCGGGTCTCGAACCCCGCGTTTGTGGAAGCCTGCGCGACGCAAATCCTGCGTCTGCGACCCCGCGTCTCACTCTCAAACCCGCGTCTTCCTGTGCTCTCTCCCTCTCTCTATCACTTTCTCTCTAAAGCCTTGACGCGTTGATTTTCTGGATTCCAGAGATTGGGGATTTCACTATATTTTCTGAAGACTTAGGTGAGTGTCCTCGCTCTCGCCTCCATTTGGGTTTCCCCGCTTTGTCGGGTCGACATGTATTTTATTCCATATTTATATGTATTTTACTGCTTTATACTATGCGTGGCCGACCCTTCGTGGTCGTTGAACTCTGGGTCTCTGCCCACTCCTGGGATGGCTGGTAACCACCGAGAGTGCGCTTAAACCCCGAGCGTTTTTGGACCCTCAGCCTTCAGCCTCCGGTCTCTCACTATCTCGAAAGGGAAGTGATTGGGACCGTCAGGTCTCTCAGCCCTTCAGCCTCCGATCTCTCACTATCTCGAAAGAGACGTGATTGGGATCGTCAGGTCTCTCAGCTCCGCCTGGTTATCATGATCAGCTTTCAGCACTTTACCACTAGATTTGTCTAGGCGAGAGGCTGCTGGATTTTCTACTCGCACCTTAAGCCGAGTTGTCCCGGTAACCTTGCCAGACGCTCCAGTGTTAAATACTGTTTGCTGTCTGTACACTCCAGCTTGCTCAGCTCCGCTTGGTTGTGCTCATCTACTATTCTATCACATGTCATGTATTTACCTGATATGTTAACACTTGACATGCTATGCCATCACTTCATACCTGTCATTTACATGCTACTACTTGACACTGGCTCATGTTATACCCCTTGTCTCCAGTTATGGCTTGACTTATCACCTGTTATCTTCATGAACACTCGTTATTGGCATGATAAAACTTGATACCTGTTATGATTAACTCTCTACTCATGATTAACACATTACGGGAATGTAGAACTTGCTCTCTTATTATGAACTCCTGTTATGCTTGTTATGTACTCCTGTTATGACCAGTTATGATTCTACTTATTCCCGTAATCTGATAATTATGTTAAGAAGCCATAAAGAGGATAACTTGCACGGGGAATGGGAGGAAGTGATGAATGCCGGTATGGTGCCTTGCTTATAGTAGTGGAATACAAAACTGACGATTCGTGTTAGGGGGATTTCAGGCCCCCAGAAGATGCGTGTTAGGGGGATTTAAGGCCCCCAATGGCTGTGTCCCGGGCGGTCGGGAATACTATAAGTATGAGCTATCAGTTCTTCATCAGCTTCCAGTAACGAACCTCGGCTTGCTTATATATGGATGTATGTGTGTTGGGATGTACACCAGGACACATACCTAGATATATGGGTCAGGCGAGTAATAATAATAAAAGATGCCAACTATGTATCCTGTTATGCCTGTTATGAACTCCCGTTATGCTTGTTATGATTCTTGTTATGCCTGTTATGTACTCCTGTTATGACCGTTGTGTGATTGCCACGAATGCTTTTCATCGGATTTTACTTCGGATTTTCGGTTTTATGTTTATTATATTATACTTGTTCATGTCCTGCCTTTCCACTTATATTCTATTCCACCAGTCTCCTGCTCTTGTGGTATTATACCATGTGCTTATCTTTGCTCGCACTTGGCATTCGTATCACCACTTACCTGGGGAGTTCTTTCTGACTCCCCTGGATCCTCATGTCCAGGTCATGGAGCTTGGAGCGTGTGGATTCTCCCAGTTGCTGATCAGAGTGGCGCAGCGGTAGCGTGGATCTCCAGCAGACCGCCCAGAGCTCTATCCTTCCAGGCCCCCTTATTCAGCTCCAGAGTTTTCCTGTTATGACTCTGAGCCTCCATTTGTACTGTTCATACATGTACATCTACTTGTATTCTCGCAATTGCGCATTCAGTGATGTAATATTCATGTAATATTTGTCACCTCTGATGATAACTTTGTAATTGTACTCATGTGTTGGAATGTATAATGCATCACTTGCTTCCGTACTCTGATTCTTACCTGTACTGATGCTTAGCGTATAAACGTGAGGGTATTTCGGACCTGCGTATATACGTTGCAGTAACGTCTCCGTACCCGCAGGACCGGGGCGTTACAGCATTCCTTTCTAGCTGCCAACGGGCAGAATTTTGTGGGGGCTATAAATAACCCCCATTTGAGTTGGTTTTGAACAATTTTTTCAAGAGCAAAATTCTCATACTTTCTAATGTTTATATTCAAGTTTTCAAAAGAGTTTTTAAGCCAAAAAGATTTATCTTTTATTTGTTTTCAAGGGTTGGAAAAAGCAAAAAAAATAGAGATTTGGGATATTTGTTTGTTCTTCATTTCTATCAAATTCTAGTTGTTTTCCCAAGTATTTTTTCTTTATTATTTGATTTCCAGCACCTTGATTTTCTCACACTTGAGCTTATCATATCTATCCTATCTATTAGGATCTTGTTTAGTGAGAAAAGATTTGGTTTGTGGTCTTTGTGATCACCTTTTGTTGTAAACCTCATTTCCTTGTTGTTGGTTTCCCTCTTGTGTAGAGGTGATTGTGGAGGTTGAGTTGGAATCCCTCTAAGTGAAGAGTTGATTGTGGTTGTATGGCCTTGAGCCTAATCCCTCTAGTGAGAGGTGGATTGTTGTTTAGCTAAGTGCCTATCCCTCATTTGTGAGGTTGATATTGTGTTGACTTGTGCCTTGCCTCTAGTGAGAGGTTGTATTGGTTGAGAGAGGAGTTGTGCACTCCCTAATTGTATTTGCCCAAATCTTCAGTGGAGGTTCCCTGTGTGAGAAGTCCTATGTGGACGAGTTAGTGGAAATCCTTCTGTGTGAAGGCGGGGACGTAGAGCTATGTGCTCGAACCTCGAAACATATCCTTGTATTTGCGTTTGATCCACTTTCTCTAACTCTCTCTTTTATATTGTACCTTGCAACATTCATATTGCTCATTCATACTTATATGCTTAGTATTGTTGTTTGTGTGCCATACTTGTGTTAAACCAAGAGAGTTTTATATAGCACCTCAACTCTTATTCAGAGGAATCAAGAAGAGTTAGTCCAGAGCCCTTCACCGGGAATTCGGCTACACTCTTTGGTTACACTAAGTGTGTTGCATTAAGTTTTTAATTCTGCATCATTTGTCATTCGATTAGCCTTACAACCTATTCACCCCCCCTCTAGGTGTACTTTCACTTTTATGCCATTAAAAATAGTAATTATTAGAAACAATTAAGCATAAGTTATCATTTGATGATACACAAGTTTTGGATAACTCATAACTATTATTGTTACGAGAACCTTTAAACAGAATATCTTTCATGTTTGTATCATATATAAGACATGCATTTTTTTCGAAAACAATTTTATAACCCTTATCATATAACTGACTAATACTTAATAGATTGTGTTTTAAACCTCTTACCAAAAGAATATTTTCAATAAGGGGTTTCAAAATGTTACCAACCATGCCAATACCAATAACCTTTCCATTGTTATTGTCTCCAAATGTTACTGTACCTCCCTTTTTGATTTGAATGGAAGATAATAGTTGAATGTGACCGGTCATGTGTTTGGAACAACCACTATCAAGTATCCACTTTTCTTTATAAGATGCCTATAAAATAAAATATTTTATATGGTACCCATCATGATAGGGTCCGAAAAAGATTAGCCTTTAGGAACCCAAACCCAATTTGAATTTGGTTTTCATTTGTTAGTATAAACATAATTACAAGAATTACATACATGATATATATATGATGCAATATAAGAATTTTTATCCACATTATTTAAATTTTTAGGAATCCATATATATTTGTTCCTAATTCTTTTTGAAATAGTATCAGTATTTCTTTGAACAAAAGAATTATATGGATTATGATTTTTCTTTTTATAAAATGTATAGATTTTTCAAATTATTGTTTGAAAATCCAAGACCAAAACGATTATTTGACATCTTTTGATAAGACAATAAATCATTTAAAGTTTCTTTTCTCTTATTAAATTTTGTCACATTTTTCAAAATTTCATTATACTTAATTTTGAAACTAGTTATTTCTTTATCTAAAATAGTAATTCTAGAATTTAAAGAAATAGTTTCTCTTTTAAGTAAAGAATTCTCTTTTAAGAAATTCTCATTATCTATTTTTAAAGATGAAATAATTTTTTCAAAATCAGATTTTTTAGAATTTAAGGAAGATATTTGAGAAATATAAAGTGAATTTTCTTTGACAAGTTCGTCATTTTCTTTTGTTAAAACTTTATTTTTAATCTTTTCATTCTTGAAATCATCATAAAGTTCATTAAATGCTTCTAATAATTCAACATAGTCTTGTAGCTCATCTTCTTGAGCCATGAAACAGATATTGGAGGTTTTAGTGGCTTCTTCTTCATCAGAGGAAAATGAATTGTTATCATCCCAAGTTGCTTGGAAGGCTTTCTTCTTTTGATTGAACTTATTGAAATTCTTGAAATTTCTTTTAGATTTCATCAATGGGCAATCCTTCTTTATATGACCTGGTTGTTACACTTCAAATAAATAGAATTATCATTAGTATCTTTTTTCTTTTTAAACTTATCTTGTTTTAAGAACTTTCTGAATTTTCTTGAGAACATTTTCATCTCCTCTTCATCATCATCTGAATTGTCCATATCTAAAGATGTATGGAAGGCAAATACTTTCTTCTTAGATTGAAGTTGTTATTCATCCTTCTTCCTATCTTCAAATTGCACTTCATATGCCATTAAATTACCAATAAGGTTTTCTAATGATATTGTTGAGAGATCATTTGCTTCTTCTATTATAGTAGTTCTCTTCTCCCAATCTGATGTGAGTGCATCTTTCTGACTTTTTCAACTTGTGTGTATTCTTTTCCAAGGGCTACTAAGGAATTTGTAATATCGATGAACCTTGTAAACATTTCTGCAATGGTTTCATTCTCCTTCATTTAAAGAATTTAAACTTGTAAACAAGAACAAAGATTTTAGGTTCTTTAACTTTATTTGTACGTTCATGTGTTACCTATAAAATCTGCCATATTTGATTTACAGATCTGGCTATTGACACACGATTAAATTCTTCTTTATTCAAGATACAAAAAAGCGCGTTCATTACTTTGGCATCAAGATTGATAGACTTCTTTTGTTCTTCACTCCAACCATCATAATTGGTGGTAGGTTTGGTGAATGGTGCTTCCATTATGCTACATAGTTCATAGTTAAGTGATTACAAGTAGATCTTCATTCTACACTTTCAGTAGTTGTAATTTGATCCATCAAATAATGGTGAACGTTGTGTATAATATTCTTCTTTGAATTGTGATGAAGGAAACACTGTTGCCATCCTTACTCTGATATCAAGTGTAGGATCTATAAACAAAGCAACACAAACACTAGAGGGGGTGAATAGTGTTTATAAACTTTAAAAATAAACTACTTGCATGAAAGTAAATGCACAAAATAAATCTCAGAAAAATGCAAATGCAAACACAAGAGATTTTTATTCTAGTTTGGTCCTTGTGACCTACGTTCAGTCCCCAAGCAACCCGCTTGAGATTTTCCTTATCCTGATTTTGATACACCCCAAAATCAACTCCTTGTACACCACTTGACAAAAACAAACTTTACCAAATCTGTACAACCCTTCTCTACATCAAGAAGACAACAACTCTTTGAATGATTACAATGAATCCTATAAGCCTTGAAATTTGTACGTGATTGTGAATAAGAAATCTTATAGGAGAACTTTCAGAATTCTTCACAAAGACTTGAAATTGAGTGAAGAACAGAAAGTAGAAACAAATTTTTTGAAAAACAGAATATTTTGAACATAGTTTTGGGAAGAAAACTTGTGATTTGAATTGGTGATTACATCCAAGGACAACATCCCTATTTATAGGTGAACTTTATGGTCAGTTAGGAAGGTTATTAACTCAAATTTGAAAATCAAAACGTTGGATAAAACACCAGAAAATCAAAACTGAATAACAATCAGAAACTGAAATCAGTCGACTAGGGTATGAGAGTTAGTCGACTAATATAGGAAGTTTTGCCTGGGTTAGTCGATTAGTATATATATCAAGTCAACAATAAAAAACTGACACAGAATGATAAGTCTCTGGAATTTAAGATTAGTCGACTAGCAGAAAGTATTAGTCGACTAAGTTTGCTTACAGTCAAAAAACAGAGAACTGATATATGTTGTGTGAAGATACTATACGAGTTAGAGCCCTCATTAAATTGTATCTCTCTGAGAAAATCTTCTGAAATTTCTTGAAATAAGGAATAATTTGTAGTTGATTGTTGAATCAATAAAATCTCTTTCTACCTTACCCCGAGGACGTAGGCAAATCGTCGAACCTCGTTAAATATTGTGTTAGTTTATTTTCTCTCTTGTTTCTGTAACACCCCGCTCCCGGAATACGTACTTAGTTACGTATTCAGATTTCTCGATCATAGTTTTTGATTTACTTTCTGTATTTGTTTGTATTATGAATTGTTTATAGGATCGTTTTACCTTGGATCCGGATTCGTGGACTCGGATTTAGCCCCAGTCTGAACCGGGACCCGATCTCAGGTTATTACTCAATTTAGTCTTTCTGGTATTCAAATTGACCGATTTCAGTTCCAAACATCATTTTCCAATATTTTAGATTTTTCATAATTTTTTTGAAATTTTTCAGAATTAAATTGAAAATCTTCAAAACCGATGTCGACCGATACCACAGACCGATTCTCAGATTTTTTATTTACAAACGGAGTTGAATTTTAGGAAACGACTTTCCCATAACTTCTTAAAATCACATTTTCTATCTAAATACTTTTTTCTGGGATTTTTCTAAATTTATCGAAATTCCCCTGGATTTGGTGTCAGCTAGTATCACTGGTTAATTCCAGGAATTTTAGTGTACAATTGAAATTAAATTTCTATATTCCGCTTTCATATTACTTCTTAGAATTATATTTTCTCCTTTCTGGCATTTTCTGAGATTTTCAGAATTTATCAAAATCCGGCCAACCCGGTATAGACCGGCATTGACGGTTGACTTTAGGATTTTTATTTTAAAAATGGGATTGAATTTCTAAAAACCGATTTCACCAAAAATTTTTAAATAATATTTGTTATTTTGAGAATTTTTGAGAAGCTTTCCAAGCTACTTTATTTTTGGACTTTTCCGGAGTTTTCGGTGTTTTCCCAGATACCGGAATTTTATCCAAATCTTTCACTTTTCTTTTTTTCTATTTTTCTCTCTCTCGCTAGACGCGAGTTTCACCAAACTCGGATTCATCTTTTAATGCAGAGATCCTCTCCTTACTGCATTTAATGCATTGCTAATCAATTCCAATCAAGTCATTATGACTTTTGTCCTTTTTGTTAAACGCAAAACTCGCGTTTATCCTCCTGGACGCGGATTTTTCTCCGCCTCCAGTTCATTTGGCCAAGACGCGGATTTGTTCATAGAGACGCAAGTTATTTTGTGCGTTCTCTTTGTTTTGGAAAGGAAAGGCAACATTATAATATCATTTATTCCCTTTATGTATATTACCCCACTCCTTTCTCTCTCTTCATTATTTTCTTCTTCTCCTCCTTTGTTTCCTGAGAACAAAAACCAGCAGCCAAGAGCCTCTTGCTCCCTTCTTTGGCCGGCCCATCTCCACCTTCTCCACCTCAATTTCCACCACCAATTCCTCCACCTCTCTCTCCTCCATCTCCTCCGCCATTCCAACAACAACAACACCAACTCCAACCACCAATATCACCTTCTTCTTCCTCACTTTCCACCAAACAACCCATTCTTACCAACAAACTCACACCTTTCCACCACCACCTACACCACCTTAGCCACCATCAAACACACCACCTTCTTCTCTCGACATTCTCTTCTAACGGACCTACTCGTCGCTCTCGTAACACACCATTTTCAAACTTCAATTTTTCCATTTTAAATACACTTGCACCCCTCCACATATTGCTTGACCACCTTTCTGGCCAACTCCGGCCAACTCCGGCTGCCGCCGGTGACCGTCGCCATCACCCCCTTCCATTCTTCTTTCTTATCTTTCCTTTCGTTCTTCCTTTTCTTCCCTTCATTCTTTCTTTTTTTCTTTCTCTTTCTTTCCTTCTTTTTTCTTCCTTTCCTATTAATTCAAAACCTGCGTCCCTCTCTCCTCATTTTCTGCGTCTCCCCTTACATCTCACTCCCGGCTCTCTCTTTCTCTGTTAATTGCTAGACGCGGAAACTCATCCCCGCGTCCAAGCAATTCTTTAACGCGATCCTCGCGTTTTGTGTTAACACGACGCGGAGCTCATACCCGCGTCTGTGTTCTTCTCGTCCCTAGCTTTAACGCGAGTCTCGAATCCCGTGTTTGTGACATCTCCGCAATGCGTCTCCCGCGTTTGCGATTCTCGCGTCTCCATTCTCTCTCCTCCTTTATATTGAACGCGGTTACGCGTTGATTTCCTGGATTCCGGACATCAGGCATTTCACGGTGTTTTTCTAAGTTTAAGGCGAGTGTTCTCGCTTTCCCATTGGACTTTCCCGCATCGTCGGGTGACTTGCATAACATTATGTATTTATTTCGGTATTCTCGTTTGATATTGTGATGCACATACTTGTCATGTTAACACTTGACATACACTGTCTGTATCATTTAGCAACTGCCGTGTTATTCTGTATTACTTACAATAACTTGAATCATGTGCATGTTATCCTGTGTTATATATACAGTGACCCGAATATATAGTATTCATGTACTCCTGAATTCCTGATCATGTCCTGATCCTTTTATTCCTGTGAATTGCTATCTACATATTAAATTACAATAAGACAACTTGTAACGGTTTGGGGGAAACTGATGGGCCTGATTAATCATGTTTATGGTGGCCTTATCGAGTCACGCGTGGCCACATACTTGAGGGATCACCTGGCGGCCATCAGGGATTCGTGGGGTGTGCTGGACCCCTACTCCTTTCATTCCTGCCGGGTATGCACACGCCCTAGGCCTATTTCTATGGGATCTGTGATACTCTATTCCTGTTCGGGCATAAAATAAGTCCCGTACCTAGCGGTACGTTCGGCTCAGCACCGGATACTCCGGACCGTTGCCCGGGCAGTACGGGGGCCCATCCGAAACATGATTCATCGAACTTTATCAGTTTCTAAATAACTTGCTCTATAAGTTGTGAGTGAAAGTATGTGGAATGGGACACATACTGAAGCTAGAACTTAGACGGCCCAATTATGATAAGATGCTAATATACAATTTGTTGTGCCGTTTTGTAACACGGGTTGTATGCACTTGGATTATGGTGGCATGGGATAAAGGTATATAGATGAGGGTTTCCTTGTTTGGATTATTC